>JAOBRC010293682.1:0-13539 GCA_027575255.1 Scolionema suvaense
CAGCCAGAAGGCAAGAAAATAGATGCAATGTCCAATGCCAAATTGAGTGTAAAAGGTTCTTAGCAGTTGCATCTGTCCAAATGACTGCTGTCATATAAGGAAAATTACTTAACTCTAAGATTAGTTTGATATCGAAAATTTAGTCCTTATTTTTCTTGCCTTTTCGTCTGATGCAATTCTGTGTAGAGGCTTGATTTTGTGCAAATTTGAATCTCGCAGCTCGAACCTAACAAAAATTTATATGCTACGTGCAGGTTCAGTTTGCCTGCTGGTGACATCAGTACATTTTGTCATAAGAGTGGAATTTAGCCTGATTTTAATAAATTCATCTTACAGTATTACCATTTGTATAGTCTTAAAGCAAAATGCCGCTCAAAAATGAAAATGTGTGATATGAAAGAGCTTGCAAAGTTGGGAAACCTGGTCTTTATTTCATGTAGTTCTTAGGGTATGACTGGTCACAGTTTGGCCAGTATTTTGTAGAAAGTAGAATCTGTGCTTCCCAGGTAATTATTTTGAGGTATGTATGAGATAGATGCTGCTCTTGCATAATTAGCCAAAACTTCTTTTCAGTATTGAAATGTTTGTGTTGAATTTCTGCTGAAATTAAAACTTGGTATGGACTTACGCTTTGCTGACAAAACATTTTGATAGCAAAGAGGAAAGCAAATATATGCAACCCTGGTTGCTAGGCAACAAAGGATTTTGATTAAGTTCTTGGCAAAAGGGTGCTAATATCATCGCAAAACTCTGTTAAAATGGGCATTGACTGCTGGCAATGCTCTCGCATGAAAACAAAACATTTTTATGAAGATAGCATGACTGTTGCTAAAGACAGTAGAAAACAGGGATTTCCGATCTTGGCAACCTCTTTCACCACCTATATATACTTTCACTTTTGAGTGACATTTTGCTTTAAGAAATTTCATTTGCCTGATTTGGGTAGGTTATCTGCTACTCTCAATTCTGTTCTAGAGAATAAATTTACCTCAGCTCTGTGAATTGGTTCTTCTCTCGATTAAGAAATGAAAATCACCGTACATTTTATAAAGTAGCTTTAGCTATGTTCTGAAGCAATGTGTTCAAAGTCCTGTGTGAACTCACCAACATAATGCTGAGATCAGCATTTTCTCGTGATGTTATCAAAGTATGTACAGTTTTAAGAAGGGCCTATCTCTTGTATTGCAGTTCCTGCATACAATCAGGGCAAAAATCTGAGTGCTTGCATTCCTCCTTAATGTTTAGTGCAATAATGCGTAAGAAAACTCATTTTTTGCTATTACCTTACTGTTTGCAGTCGATTCATAGTCACATTATTTGTACTTGGTCTCTAACTGTTCCTGGGGTGTGACAGGCATTCGGTCCTGCAGAAAGTCGTGAAGTATTGTTTACTAGTCGGAGAAGAACTGTTGGTTAAGGCATTATGTGCTGTATTGTGTATACAATGTGTGCATCTTTTCACCATGCTTACTACTGTAATTCTTACTAATGAGGAGAAATCATTTTATCGTTTATATCTTACAGATTCATGAATTCGTATGAGACAGTTAGTCCAGGGATATTCACAGAAATTGTTGTTGTTGTTTTGTTATTGAAGAGTTTCCATCCAACTTGTGATTCTTTTATTGACGTTTGCGCGTGAAGCCTACTTCTGTTTTCATTGTAATTGAATTGCTGGAAAAGGTTTGGCTGTTTCATGTAACCATGGCTCGCTTTTTTAATGTTTTTTTTCATTGTGAGCCGGTTGATAGCAGTTTCTGTTCCTTGCCATTCAACGCTACTTTGATTAAGAATCTCCTTGCTATTGTTAATCTAGTGTGTGCTCCTACTTTTCGTCAGTCAGGGAGAAAAATCTTCAGAATTCCTTGGCAAGGGATGCATTTCTGAAGATAGTTTGTCACTGATCATGGAAACCTCATCAAACTTTGAAAAAATAAAAAATCACAATCTTTATTGTCACTTTTGAGCTTATAATCGTAAAAATACTGTTTAGTGTCCACATGTAAAAGAAGATGGTCATCATGACAATCATTTTTGGTCAAATTTTTCTCGAATTCAAAAGAAGACTACCTCAATAAGTCTCACACCAATTTTACCAACTCAGAAGTTATTATAATTATGAAGTTTTAATATGGGGTCTTGGTTTGTCCATCTATGATCGTTTCAGAGCAAAAATAAGTTGTTTTGGTAAAAATGTTATGCTTATATATAGGTCTTTTAATGTAGGCGATGCTTGCTGGAAGCAGTCATTTTATTTGTATGTGCTAAATTTTGTCACTGGCGACTGAGGAAATGTACCTTGAATGAAGCATTCTAACTACTGCTCTACTGACAAGAGTTTACAGTGTTTCAGACAATTGTATCAGCTTTTGTTACTTGCTGAAAAGACCAAGATTTATTTGTTTTTGTCCTTTTTCATTTATGTTTCTTTTGTTCTTCCAGCTTGTCAGATCTCAGCAAGAGTTACGACCACAGTTCTTTGAAAGAGAAAATCCGCAGCTTCAGTCCAGTGAAGCGAAACAAGAAGCATGATGGTGACCGCGAAAAGAAACACAGTCGTATTTCTCAGGTAATTATTCTTGCATTCAATAAATTATTGGAGGTCATGGAAACTAAGCTGCAGTCATCATTCTCTCTTTGTTTTATCATACGCTGGCTCTTCTTTGAATGGCTCCTGACCGTGCTCTCAGTCCCATTTTTTAAGCTCAAAAATGCAGCGTTAGTCTAATCCATACGCAACGTAAGGCCAAGGAAAATTGATTGTCAGAATGGCGTAAACCGCGCACATCATAAATTTCAGGCAGTATTTCTCTATTTTTTGACAGGATTTACCGCATTTTCATATTTTATTTCTTCCAATTAAATTTTTTCCATACTAACCCTGTTACTCCGGTACTTTCTGTTCTAACTGAATATCAACAAAGAATCATCATGTGGAATCTTTGAGAAAGGATTCTTTTTTATGGTTTCCAATATCATAGTTGCCTGTTGTAGAGCTGCCAAATGTTACTTGTCTGTCTGCTAACAGCTGAATCTGTCGCTCACTGTCGAGCTACCACTTCATAATGACTCATTTTCCAGAGGCATTGCATCCCAGCCAGATAAGATCACCTTTATTGCGGCACAAAATCTTGCGTGTTTCATTAAGACTGCGAAAGATTAATTGTTTTTACGATACCAAAACAAGTCATCAGCAGTAATTATGATTTGAAATAAAAGCCTGTCCTTGATACCGATCACCTGGTATAGAAAATATACTTTGTTGAATAAAATATTTTATGAACTCTGTATTTGGCACGCTTTTGCCATTCACGTGTCTAGTTTTGGAATTGAAAATCAAGTGAAAACATTCACTATCTGGTCAGTAAATTCGTCTTTTCCGTAATGGCAGGCGAGCTGCGTAAATTTCTCATCCAGTTACCGTTGAACACGAACGAGGGCCAAAGATGACGGGAAAGAAGCTCCGTTGCTAGAAAGGAAGAAAACACTTGGAGAACTGGTAGTAGGGCAAAAAGAAAGAAGACACTATATAAAAGACCAATCATTTTTGTCTGATTAGCCAGAGCTCTGCATGTTTATTAGATAAAGTTAAGGACACATCATGCAAGATCAAGCGTTGGCAAGTGTAAAGTTCTAGCTATAGGGTTGGAATTTATTGAAGGTGAATGCGAAAAGCGCTGTGGACACAACCCACATTTTGGTTGAAAAATGTGGAAAATAAAATAAAAAATCTGCATTGCGCATTTGTATTTTTGTCAGGTTACGCTATTCTGACAATCAATTTTCCTTGGCCTAATGCTCCATGTTACCTGGTAGTACCCGTAGTACACCTTATGACTTCATTCCAGCTTCATCAGCGACGTAGTGAAGTATGAAGTCAGATGGATCAAGAAGACGATTTTCGTCTCTCAAGACATCCATGCTTCTGTAGTGACATGATAAGTAAATTTTTTTCACATAGCGTAACCTGCAGGCCTTTGGCCTACGTCAAATTTTCAGAATTTGAAAATGGCTTTGGGGTTAAATTTTACCACCCCACCTCCCCCCAGCCTTGTGGAATAGGGTTAGTACAACCTTGTAATTCTTTAATAGACCACAATTGGGACCGCTTTTAGATTTAGCTTACTAGGTTGATCTGGAGAGCTTTTTGGGTCAATCCAAGTAGTGAGAATGTTCAAACAGTTTCCATATACATACATATAGTGTGCAGAGGGGCCCCATCCCCTTCTTGGTCTATCCTTCTCCCCCTGTTTTTTTTGCATCTCCTCTTTTTTTCAAAATTTTTGCCAAACCCGTGTCCTCCACCCCCACTCCTCTCACTCCATAACCCCTATCCCGGTGTGCACGCATTATCCCACACATATTAGTGCACCAACTGCAATCTGCTTCAGTAGTTCTGATTTTGATTTTGATGTATCAACTTTTTAATTCACACCAGCTCATACAAGGAGTCACGTACAAGTCGAAATCTGAGTTGTTCAAAAAGTTATTTAAAGACATGCCTGGAGAAGAACAGCTCATTGTTGGTATGTTTAACACATTGATATAGTTTTTTAATTTTTTGGATTAGGTTTCCACTGTATTGTCAAACTTACCCTACTATGTTTTGACACATGTTTTTAGCTTAATTTCCTAGTAGTTTGCTCTGCCTTGTGTATGCTGTAATACTTGCCCAAATTTGACATTTCAAGTCGGAAACATGGAACTGACACTGAAATATTGAACATTTGGGAATTCTGTATGCTGGTGACCAATAGACTTGAATTGCATTGTGCTACAACTCCACTCTGTCCAACAACGACAATGTTGCACACTTGCAACTAAGATTAGCCTGACCTGAGATTTTTAATGAACACGAAAGGTAAGCAGACTTTCCTCCATGGTAAGCTGTGTAACTTGTTGTGGACCATGTATCAGCATGGAAAACTGATTTTTCACCTTATTTCTTGTTGTTTCGGTTGCTTTGTTATGATCTTAAGTAGGCGTACTTGTTATGTTTACGTTATGGAAGTTATAAGCTGTCTGTGACATGTCATTCTTTTAGTGAGGCAGCACATTGCTTCATAATTCAATTTGTGGTAGTCCACCAATTCGGCAACGTATTATCTAGATTTTGTGAACATTCGAAAATTCAAACCCTTGATTGTGTTTGTTGCTTTGAGTAAGCGTAACCTTCTCTGGCAATTTGGATCAAACCTTTTTCAGAATGCTGTGGAAGAAATCTGCAACGACGCTCAAACAAGGTGGCAAAAATAATCTCACTTTTACGTTATCAGGTGAAACTTATGGATCTTTCCTTCTCAGCCACAGTGAATTTTATGCTGTGCTTTTATTTCAGATTATTCGTGCGCGCTTCACAGAGACATTCTGGTACATGGACGATTGTATCTGTCACAAAACTGGTTTTGCTTTTATGCCAATATTCTCGGCTGGGAGACTTTGGTAAGAGACTTTGCTGTTCTTACTGCATTCTGATAGACATTGTGATGACTTTCTAGGTGTTTATCATAGTCAGCGTTCTTCCTTGTTTCGTATTTCTTTTTATGTTATTGCATGAAGCATAGTGTGTCTCAACTGCATGTTGGTACATTAATTTGAACTGCAGTGTAGGTCATTGTAGGCTTCCAGCTGCTCTTTTGTCATCGATGGAGAAGATCATTTTAGCGGAGTTTACACGGCTCAAATATATTGCAGCAAATTAATTTGCTGGATGTATACCAAATTAATTTGAGGTGAAACATTGACTACTCGCAAATATATTTGACGCTATTATTCTAATGATGATGCGTTCTCATCTCAATGGATTATGATCTGCTTTTATTCAAACAACGAAACGAATTGGACAGAGCTAGAGTTCTAATAAAACTGGGTTTGATATGAAGCTCTGGAACTTCCCATAATTCCTGTGGTTAGCTAAAGCCTAAAGCTACCAATTAATTTGGTGCGGTATTTACACGCGATTAAATTATATTTGGAGTGGCTTCCAATATATTTGGTCATTATATTTCAGCTGTGTAAAGTCCTCTTTTGAGATGCATGTATGGAAGAATTTTTACTGATGAATAATATAGAAATTAGAAATGAGGCGTTTGATCTTATCTATGTTTTCCTTATGCATGGTACTGTAGATTGTGCAAACTGTGCTGATCACTTGACATGCTTATTCACTTAGGTAACCATGCAGTGGACTGAAATTACAGCCATTACGAAAGAAAAGACTGCTCGTGTTATTCCCAATGCAATTCAGATGTGCACCAGTGCAGAGAAAGTAAGCAAAAGTGCTAACCAGCTAATTACATGAAATTTGTCACTCCATTTTGATGCTCACGTCCAATTTTTACTTATTTGAAGAAGCCATGTGTGATGTATGCTGTGAATCTTTCTGGAAGCCAAAATCATTAGTCCTTTCTGTTGTCGATGCAATACCACTCCATTACTTACTGGGATATATGTGAATAAATCACAGTTGACATCTGCAAGTTGGAACAAAAAATTGTGCTTGTTATCATTGGCAGAAGTATTTGGGGCTTATACCTTAGAGGCAAAATCCCGGCAGGGAAAGGGACAGGAGTTTGTCCTAGTGACAAATGTTTTTCCCTGACAAAAATTTCCTCCAGTGATAAATTTTCCCCCACAGCTAGTTACTTAAAATATGGATTTGATTCTTTTTATAAAAAGAGGCTTGAAGTTATGTTTTTACTGTGTCCATGTATCACATGAGAAAGTAGATGTGATATTTAAGATGTGGGAGAAAAACAAATCTTTTTTGATGTCATGATATCCTAAATGAAAACAAAACATAGCGATCTCCTTGCCTCAAATGGTTTTCAAGCCGCGAGTATACCTTCAGTGCTTATTGGACGGCCTCTAGGATTCCAGCTTTTTCAAACGCTATGATGACCGATGTAGTACATTTGATGAAAATATGGAATAATATTGAAATGTGTGATATAAAATCGACTGCAGAAAAATATTTTTCTCATCTGAAAATACCCGGTAATTTTGTTGGGGAAAAGTGACGAAATATTTGAAAGGTGACGAATAATTTTCCCCGACGAAGGTTTTACCCTCTGACGTAGCATTGTATTGTATATTATGCTTTTCAGTTATCGTCTTATTTTCTCCACTTTTTTTGTATTGTCTGGTATCTGTTGATAAAATGTTAGAAATTTGATGCTGTTTTTCTTTCTAGTATTTCTTCACCACCTTTGTAACCAGGGAACATGCATACACAGCCCTGTTTCGAATATGGCAGAACGCTCTACTTGGTCAAGTGAGTGATTCGAGGCTTAGTTCTTGTGTTTTTGTATTCCACATGCCAAGGATGATCATGTTGTATTTTGAACTATGCTCTTGGTGGGAATTCTGGAGCATATTGTAATGTGGTGTGTGGCTTACCTTTATTCTAGGCCTTAGATCTCCTTACCCACACGGATTTTGGTCTGCTTCCTACCGGTCTCATAATCGCAAGAAGCAATCATTTCTTAATGCTGTCAAAGTTGCTATGAAATTTCCTCAAAGCAGCACTAAACAGAGCAGCTTCTTGGAACAGTTTTGAAGATCATTTCATGCAGAAGCCTTTTGTTTCCTGTAGGGAAATATCATTAGCCTAGGCACAATTCATGCAGCTTTTCCTATGCCCAGGTGCTCTCACATGTTATTCCACTGATCATGTTAATCCATGATTAAACTGAAAAAGAAGAAGAGCAGAACAAAGTGTCATATCTCTATAATTTAAATGTGGATGGTTTTAAGACATAGGTGAACTACATAAGCTCAACTGGTAATCAATTTCCCAAAGGCCGGTTTATAGTCAGGTTAATTACAGGTCTGACTAGACTGTTTGGCAAAATGAGTGCCGAAACTTAGTCAGTCATAGTTTTCAGTTAGGTTGCATTTTGTGGGTTGCTAATAGTTATCTGCCTGCACATGAAAGTAGGAATAAAATTATTCACCTAATGGCCTGTCCTGTGTGCCTCTTGCTTCTGTTTTACGACAGAAAGGACTTCCTGGGACATGTGCTGACTTCATGGATACAGCTGGAAGATTCCTTTTGTAACAAAATTATTGTAGAGAGCTTCACGTGATGTATTTTGTCTATAGTTGTTAGGAATTTTCTGCCTCCGAAATTGCTCTCTACGCTATGTCAGAATGTCATTTATTTATAAAGTTGTTCAATGTTTAGCTGCCTTTCCTGTGTAGCACAAGGAAGTTCAATATTGACTGATACAGTTCATCTACTAAATGATGCAAGGTTGATTCAGTTATAGTTCTGCTGAATTCATTTGATACTGATGTGACAGGAGTAGACCTGTTCTGAAGACATGTTTGTATAGGGTGAGACTTTCTGCTGGAGAATTTGCTAGAGGAGGTCATGTGCACACAGCATGAAATATTAACGCTTGTCAAGACAGTCATTGATTATTAATGATTTGCTGCCTTGGCTGCACTTCAGTTTGTATGAACGTTCTGCCAGCAGATCTACAGATCCATGGGGAAGTGGTTAAGAGAACGTGTGTGTTTGCCTTGGCTGGGTAGATAGAGGTGTTAGCAGAATGACGAAGTTAAACGATTTGACTTCAAGAGGTGTTCATAGTATGCACTGCTGTTTTTGGGGTGTGGTCATTGACTGCTATGAGGTGTTTCCTGCTATGGAAGAGGTGTACCTGTTTCTTGGTTATCGGTCTTATTTTATGGGCATGTAAATGCAAGAGAAGCTGAAAATGATTGATTGTGACATAACTTGGTTGGAGGCATTTGACATTGTGAGCTGATATGTGTTGTTGATTGGTCGTCATTGTCTTGGAAACAGAATCTGGTCCTACATGATACAATCTTACTTGTTTGATGCTATGTAACATTTACGAATGAAATGGGTATCCATTAGTTATCTTGATTGTGAACATTAACATTGACATAGTTAATGTTTGCTGCAGGGTGGGTGCTTGCACTATAACCACGGTTCCGTATTAGCAGTTATAGTTTGGAGAGGGCTGTAGGAGTTGTTGGATTGGCATCACAATATGGTGACGATTTTCTTTTTGTTCTGTTGCATGTGTGCACAGGGATCTGATCTTCTTTTCTACTACCATCAATGTAAAACGAGAACGATTTTCATGATGTACTGCTGTGGCAATGAAAAGCTTGACATTTTGGAGATATGTTTCTATTTATCTCCATAATGTAATTTAATATATTACTTAATATTTTTGCGTAGGATTGCTACTTTTTTGGATTATTTTAGTAATGTACTATTATATGTTACTTGATACGGTATCCTAAAGCTAATTTTTCTACAAGAAAAAAGTTCGTAAGGACGTAAGGCTTAAAAATATCAAAATTGTAATTTAAAGTTCAGAACATATTGAGGCAAAACACAAAGACTTGCTCTTGAAATGGGCATTCTTGTAAAATAAACATGTACTACATATTATTTGTACACCATACCTGATACTTCTAAATCACTCAGTCTTGATATAGTCACGATTATTTGCATAGATCCTCTGTTGTTAAATACCCTACCAGCTTGGTTTTTTCGTGAGGATTATCTACGATTCAACCCTATTGAAAGAGAAACTAACCTTGTTTAAGCTACACTGTAAAATCCTGCTATTATCACTGATGCCTCATGAGCAGTATTGTTGCATTGATCCTGTTAACTAGCCGTGCTTGTTATTGCGGAAATAAAGTTCTGCCTGCTCTCAACTGATGTAATTCGGATGTGTACCAGATTATTATTAGATTATACTTGGAGTGATGAGGAATGGAGATGTTTCTTATCCATTTTATACCAGAACAGTATCGTAAGGAGGGGTAAGGTCTTAAATATTGTCAATTCTCTGGATTCAAAACTTTCTCTTCCTATAATCAGATGGTGGGATGGAGTTGCAGGCAGTTACATAATCATATTTTTAGAAAATTGCACCAGAAACTCTGTTATGTTTTAGTATCCCAGCACACTGTTTTGTGTGCATTTTGTGTATATTGTGAAACATGTTGTGTATCGGTGATTGTTTACAAGATTCTTCATTGTTTGTGGGGTTGCGTTTCTCATTGTACACAATCCACTTTTTGGAATAAAAGGTGGTCACACCATTGTAAATGGAAGAAGCTGATGGGGTGTGAGCTGCTAGGACATCTTGTCATGTGTCCAAGTAAAGTAAAATGTCATGTGAACTCGGTTACTTATATTGATGTATTGCAAACGTCACATATAGCGTGGAGGCGGGTTTGTTGATTGTTTGTTGAAGTCATTTTGGGGGCATGATGAGTAGGTATTTAGGAAAAGATTCGTTTCATTTTGTAACTTGTTATGGAGTTAAGAATGGAAATGCACAACTTAGTTTACGGGTGGCTGTTTTATGTCAATGTTTTCGCAAGGTCAGATGATAAAATAGTTAGCTGCCTGTAAATGTTGGCTGCCGGATGTAAACATGAGATTCTGAAAGGAAAAATCTCAGAGGCAGCGGGAAGGATGTTGGTGAGGAAAGGAGTATGCCTATCAGAGATGTTGCTAACGTTCATGTGTTCTGCAGAGTACAATCATCACGTGCAAAGGTGTGTTTTTTCGCATGTGTAGCTTGATCTGATTTCACTTCTTTGTCAGTACTGTATTGCTAGCAATTTCAATAGTAATTCTGATTGATGAATATGTTGATGTGTCACCATTGAAGAATATACATTTCTCTATTGTTCCTTTTTAATTAAGTGTTAAACGTTCCCCAATGATCTTAACTTTTTTGATAGTATTTTACAACAGGTAGGATCCAAAGAGTAAACTTCGCTTCCTCCAGGTTTGGCTAAATATTGCTTTTTTATACCTGAGAGTTTTTATAACCTTAGAAAATTATATCTTCAGTTTCCCATTATATCTTCATTGTGGCTTGCTCCACTGGCTTTATAGAATCGAGCTTAGTAGGACCCTATTATGTCCAGAGTCAATTAGTGTTGGACTATGCTTTGGAGTTGGGTTAAATTACACCCCTCCCCATATTGTGTTAAATATTCTAAAAACTCTTGGAATATTATTTATGTGGACTTTCTTTTTACTACTAAACATTTGTCCGTTGATTGCCTGAGTATTCCCCCCCTGTGGAAAACCAACTTGAATCTGTGCCCATTGAAGGTTGGAGTTAGTGTTCATGAGGCAGTGTTGTACTATCTCTGGGCAGCGATGGTAGCCTTTTCTCGTAATTTCTAATCTGTCCAATTTTGCTTGTACGACATCAGTTGGCATTTTCAGGACACCTTAACTGTTGCACATCTTGATGCCGTCTGCTTAGCTGCATGAGCTGTTAGATTCAGCTCTTAGCCAGATGTTGCCTTACTAGTCAAGTATGTGTTAAGTTCGGCAACACGTTTTAAATGTTTTCAATGATGAATGAGAAAATCCGATGACTTTGTAGTTGATCATCGAAGGGAAAATGATGAGGGATTGTTGATGCAAGAGGAAAAACTATGCATTACTTAATTTGGTATGTTGTTCTTAAGTTGGGTATGAATGGCCCAATGTACTGTTGACGCTTTCTTGATGGATTAATGGACTATGTATGAGAAGCAAACCAGGCTTTGACTGCTTACCATCTCTGTAGTATCGAAGAATCGAAAGATGAAAGCATTTTTCTCGTTCTAGCTTTGTTTTCCTTTTATGAACATCATGTTAAGGCTGTATATGTGGAGTGGGTATGTTAGTTATTTGGCGTTCTTATTCTTAAACCTAGCCTCAGCTGCAATTCTATCAAAGAGATATTACATAAGGTTGCTTGTCCTTGGATATTCTCGATTCCCAGATTCTTGCTCGAAGAAGTTTATTAACTTTTCCTGTACATCTGCCTGGCTCATGACGTAGTTATGATTAGGGTCTTCCCAGCTAGCTATCAAACTGCTGTGATGTGTCAAGAGTTTTGCTGGGATTTGCTGATTACTAAATTTGGGATTATAGTGTCTTGTTGTGGTTTGGTTGTGCCAATGCAACTGAGATATGGATGGATTGAGGAATGTATGCATGTTGTTGATGATTTACTTAAAACAAGAGATAGCTTTTTCAGCACTGGCAGTCTTTTCTATGGAGCTTTGAATTGTGATGCAATCAGAAAGTATTGCCAAGCTGTGTTTTGAGGGCTATGAAGGGCAAGAAAACGAAAGTGTATTGTTAGCCTCTACTACTTTTGTGCTTAGTTTGGTTGGCGTACAGGCAGAGTGACCATTAGAAAGTGAAGCCTCCTCCAGACAAAGTTTCCTTGACATAATTTTTCTATGGGCTATTGCTAGTGTTTGCCAGGTTAATGAGTTGTAAAAGGAAACTGAGACCAGCAGAACTTTGAGCTTGAACATGAATATGAATTATAGGGAATTAGTCTTTCTTTCCATGGTGCATTTGAATAGTGCTCTGTTATACGAAATAGTTGGTTGAACATGCTGCTTGGATTTCTTTTTCACTTAACTTTGCCCGTGATGGTAGTTTTAGAAACTTAACCCAATTTTTTCAATTAAGATTTATACTGGTTTATTCTGAAGCCATGCCGTGGTAGTCTTTTGATAATTATATGTGTTCTTCTTGTTGGTAATACTCCTTTTATTGCACATGCAGAAATATATCCATGAGTACATCAAGCTATATAAATGACACAAATGCTTTGTGGCGCTACTTCATGTCATGTCATGAATTATGGAATCCAAGATTTTATCTTTCATCAAAAACAAGCATTTGTTAGCCTGAGGACTCTGATTGGTAAGCTTTTCTATTAGTGACTGTTAATTTTGTGACTGCCTTTCTGAGTTGAATTTTTATGTATGTAGGAAGGCAAGGGCAGCACATAATTATCTTATTTTTCGTTTTTAATAGCCGTTGAGTCCTGTTGAGTTGAAACGCTTGTGTAAGAAGTATCGCCAGAAGAAGATGCACAAAGATGAGTCGATACAGAACGATCACGACGAGACTGGTGATGAAGCGATTGAAGATGATGAATCATTAGCTACATCACAAGAATTGAACGGAGAAGAGTCAGCTGCTCCTGTAAGCTCTCAACTTAGCAGGATCTTTGTACAGTTTTTGTGTTAGACTCAAGTATAGAAAAGTGATGGAGCTGTTGTTACTAAGGGATGGATCTTGCAGTCCTCTGTTTTTGGGCTTTATTTGATTGTAAAAAGTGACAATTGGCATACACAGGGAAGTAGATCAAGAGAGTAGGAAATAAAGCAGCATACAAGCTCTATTTCTGAGAGGGAAAGTGTCCAAATATTGGACGCTGCCCTTCCTAAAGCTCTTTAGAAGATTCCTTTTTTGATTAAGCTTATTTCAGACTGAAATCTGCCTTTTGCCCTCAAGATTTTGAATAGGTCTTGGCGTAGGTTTGAGTGTTCCCCATTGTTTCTACTCATGATGCCTTGTCATTAATTTTACATCCTGTATATTCCAGAAACTGCCATAATGTTCTTGATAAACGTGGAGACTTATTACTGCCCTTATGCACAGCAGGGGAAAAGAATAAGGTGGTTTAGTACAGGTTAAGTTGTCATGCTGTCTGCTGCATGCAAGAG
>JAOBRC010293793.1:0-11470 GCA_027575255.1 Scolionema suvaense
GGCATAAATTGCCACCTGCAAGCCAAGCGAGATTGCCCGGAGACATGGCAAATGGTTCATAACGTGCGTGCAGTTGCCTCATATATTCACACCAAAAATAACAATAAACAGATGAAACTGTTTATGGCATACTAGGAAAACCCCCAGAAAATCGCCATTGTCAGACATAAATTGTCACCCGCAAGCCAAACGAGATTTTCAGGAGAAATGGCATCTGGTTTAAAACATGAGTAGAGTTGCCCCTAATATTCACACCAAAAATGACAAGTATCGGATGAGCAGTTTTTGAGTTACTTGGACAATAACCATGAAAAACACCATTACTTGGCATAAATTGCCACCTGCACACCAAATGAGATTGTCCGGAGACATGGCATATGGTTCATAACATGCATAGAGTTGCCCTTAATATTAACACCAAAAATGACAAGAATTGGATGAACAGTTTTCGACTTATTTGGAAAAAAAACATGAAAAACGCCATTTTTAGATGTGCATAAATTGCCACCTGCAAGCCGAACGAGAGTTTTCCCAGATATGACATGTGGTCCACAGTACAACTATTATTGCCCTGTAGTTTCACACCAATAATCACAAAAAGTAATGAACAAATTTTGAAATATTCCTAAAACCCTAAAAATGGCCATTTTTGGGCATAAATTGCCACCTGCAAGCAGAACAAATTTTTTTTTCAAGATTCCGGCTCCATCACTTTTTATCAACTACGGATTGTCACCTTCACACCATATTTCAGAAAAATTCATGCACAGTTATCCGGGAAAATGCGTTGGTGACGGACAGTCGGAAGGACGGACAGACCTCAATTTATAGGACTCTTTGGCTAAAGCAGGAGTCCAAAAACATGGTGCTTGCACAGCTAATAGGGTAGATTTGGTAACGCTTAAAACTAGGGTACGAACGGTAAAGGGGAAGGGGAGGGGTTCCTCCGAAAAGGATACTTCCCTTACAGATGTAAGGACAATTTTTAGTACACACCACAAGGGGTCTAATACAAGGTTGCATGCCAATTTTGGTCAAATTTGGGTGTCCGGTTGTCTGTTTAGGGCGCTGAAACGGGGGACCGGACACTACCGTACTGTAGATGCATGATATATGGGCTCTCTGTGGAGGACAAATTGGTTAGGGCACTTTTGACACTTCCAGAAGTCCAATACAAATGAACCTTGGCTGGCAGATAGAGAATACCAAGTTTAGTATGTACTCCAAATTGTGGGGCGAAAGAAGGACGGGAAGGGTATTTTAAAGACCGGTCTGTAAATTAAAGAATGGAGTATTTTGGTGACTTCTTGGGTCTGTAAAATAGTCCATGTTAATCGAAACATCACCAAACATCACATACACATTGAGGCTATTGGGAACAATGTTCCTGCCAAGTTAGAAGATGATTAGTGACGTAGAATGGGAGATATCGACGAAAAACCTCTTGGCCAATCAGGTTGCTCAAAAGTGCCGTCAGACATGGGCCCATATTTCCAGTACCAAAATGTTAGGATAGCGATTTTTGCGCCAAGAGGATTCAATCAGCTTTACTGACGAAGGGTTAAAAAAGGGATAACGAAAGAAAATAATTTCCAGTGAAGCAGATTTTTATGATCCTTCGAATGAGATCAATGGTGATGCTACAGAGCAAATCTACACCCATTTTTTTTCTGATAGCACAATATCGTTGTAATCAACACGAAACATCTCTGCAAGGTTTAATTATAATTTGCCGAGCACTGAAACAGCATGCTTTGCGCTAGGAACCTAGATTTCTTTGCAGAACAGTTCCTAAACTGGAGTATCGTAATTGTCTGAATGAGCGCCAGGACGCTCATTTAATTTTCTATCTTTCAGAAGGGGCGCTCATTTAATTTTCTATCTTTCAGAAGGGGCGCACATTTGAGGGGGGCGCTCATAACAAAAAAGTAGGTTCGAGTAGTCGTGAATCATTACAAAATGTGTTTGTTAACTCCCTTATTATAAAAGGAAAAAAAGAATATCTGACTGAAGATAATTCTTTTCTTGTTCGTCATTGTTATAAACTATCTGAGTGAGTGCCTATGCACATCATACATTACAAATTTCCGAATGAGCGCCCCTTTCCTGGTTTGAAGGGGGTGCTCATTTAAGCCGGGGCGCTCATTAAATGTCTCAGCGTTCAAGAGGGGCGCTCATTTAAGCCGGGGCGCTCTTTCAGATAATTACGGTAATTAATTTTGAAAGAATGTCAAGCTTGCTACTGTGGCACTTGAATCCGAAACTTCATACAACCTTTTCGTATAAGCAATATTTTATAAGCAACCCAAGACTCATATCTTTCAAAACATTAAGCAACAGCTAAGCGACATTCCAGGCTAGGCAAGCCCAACACCACCCACCCCAACCTCCCGAAAAACATACAAAATGAAAAAAAAACATCATAATGCAAAAGAAGAACATTTGTTCTAACAACTACCACTTGCTTTTCTCATTCCTTCTCATAACTGACGCTCAACAAACAAACACTAACAGAAGCACATCAAGAGAAGCCTGAAACTCGACTAGAGAAAAAGAGCACCTTCTGTTGTTGAAATTATGAACAAGCCTCTTAATGGTCAACAAACAACAGCCAAGCAACAACCGAGCCTGGGCATAAGGAAAACTTAAAGACTGTTGGGTCGGATCACAGCCTCTCTTTCATGCGCTCACTTGCTCAGCCGGTACATTTGCAGAACACAACCCAGTTAGCGCAGCTGGGTGACTGAGTCCAAAACAAAGAATCTCTCAGCAATGTTTACAGAGTGGTTAAACCACACTGCATGAAGTACCTTAAGGGAAGAAATTTTCGCGGGAAGAAAATTTTGCGGATTTCGCCATTTTGGGTGAAATCCGCGAAATTATATTCCCTTTTTTACCTCAGAAAATGCTTAACCGCGAAAATTAATTCCCGCGAAATTTATCCACCATCGAACCACGAAAATAAATTATATAGGAAAAAAAATAGAAAAATTCCGAAAACTTTGAAAATAATGCATTCTTTACCGATTACCTTTGAAATAAGGTCGCGAGTCTCTTACAGCGATAAGTGAAGCATGCTAAAATGATATTTTGATGTGGAACTAACTTGCCAAAAATTGAAGAGTGTTTATCCGCTAAAATTTATTCCCGCGAAATGCTCTTTTTAGCATTGACTGCAAAAAATAATTCCCGCGAAATGTCCGAAAAATTTGACCGCAAAAAGCCAAACAAAACATTCCTGCTTGAAACATGTCATCTTTTGACTTCAAACCTTTGCTACCGTCCACGAGAGAACAGGTAGATGTAAATCGTAGCTTATGAGAGGATACTTGTATGAATTAGATCATTGAAAGTTTTAGCTGTGGATTGTTTTGATTTTGGAGAGTCGGCCATGTTTGTTTTGACTCCGCTGACCATGATTTGATCCGGCCCAACAGTCTTTAAGCAACATGTTGCTTATTTAAAGGGGCATGGATACCCAAGATGCATTGCGGGTGCAATGTTTACAAAATTTCCTATCCACTGGCACCAAGACCCTATCCTTACTCTGAAGCTTGAGGAGACAGTGCCTGTTTGTGGTCCAATGATTTTAAAACTGATCATTTACATTCACTCTATATTTTTTCTGGTGTCTTTTGTGCTACTTTCCGGAGCAGATAACTCGCAACTTCTGCCAGTGAGGCGCAAAACAATCACCGGAAAATATGTCCAAGAGCACAATGTATGAATATATGCACAGAAAATGGAATTACATTTCAATTTCAGGAAATTTAATGTTAATAATCGCATTCAGGAAAGAGTGGGTACATTTGGAGATGCTATGCATCAGGGATCTACCCCGAATGAAGAAAGGAGAAAATGAGACATCTGATCTGATCATGTACTAATTCTACAGAAAAAAAGGAACAAAGTAAAAAAAAAACTGTCAAAAAGCACCTGATGAGCAAATAAACAGACAAGGGAAAACATTGCAGAAACAGCTTATGAAACTAATTTCTGAGTAAATCAACAATGTATGACAGGGAAGAAAATCACTGCACGTCTTTCAGGGTTCGCTGTCAAAGGAGGCTGAAATGATGGAAAATAGATATACGATTTTTCGAATACCACTGTCAAGAAATGTAACAGGAAAAATTATTGACATCTCAGAATGCATCCTTCTGAAACTTAGGGGCCAACTTACTATGCCACCAGAAAGCTAAAACTGATGTATTGATCAATCTAACATTCCATTTTTAACATGAACACCCTTACTGTGTAATCAGGGGCAACTTTGAGAAAATAAGTTGAAAAACAGAGAGGGACAAAACCACAGAATTATAAAAAAAGAGTAAATTTCACAAGAGTAAGCAAAAGCAGAATAGAAACACGAGGATGGTAGGTAACCAGGCGGCTACTTTGAAATTAGCAAACCATCGTAATCCTCGCTAAAGCATCTATGATTGAAGTTATCCAGGCACCCTAGTCAAAGTTTACACTTAGCTACCAGCAATAATCTGTCAGAATACAACATATAACTGGAAGGTAGTGTTTCATTCGAACCCTATCCCTACGTGTTTTTTGGGGGGCTCCCTAGAACTAGAGGGGGCGGATTCCGCTCCGCCTGGATAACGTTTGTCCGAAATAAGATATATCCATGCAACTTGTTATGCACATACACCCATACGTAAGGAACACAATTATATAAAGGTTGCCCCCAAATACTGCAGGTGGAAATGATGACATCATCATGTCTTATGGTCACCCATAAGAATCTATTGTTTTCAGGGTTACGTCATCAGAACATAATCGACGATGGAAATTGGTGCTAACCTCATCCAAGACGTCAAAAAGGCCATGGCAAGGTCATACGTATATGTTTACACCAACTAAACTTAGTTTGTGGAGGCAAAAGTGCCTTACTGATGACGTCACACATTTTCCTCCAACCATCCGAAACAAAACACCTGCTGCACGCGACAAGAGGCCTATTAGAAAAGTATTTTCGAACCACAATGTTCCCAGTATGGAACTAGGAAGTACAATCTAGCACAAAACGTGAAAATAGCCATTTTTGAGAGTTAATAGCCACCCACCGGCCGAATTGGAGTTGATCTAGATATGACACATGGTCCATAAAAAAACTGCTTTTGTTCTGAAGTTTCATGTCAGAAATTATAAAAAGGTAATAAAGCGTTCATCCTTTGAAAAAAACAGCAAAATTGCCATTTTCTGCCACTGTTGATCACGCAAATGGTCACATCCAAGTAAAACAGAAGGTTTCCCAGATACGCCCCATGACCCATAACATACCTTCAGTGAAGAAAATATTTACACAAAAAATTTTTGCGAAAGTTGCGATTTTCAACATTTTTTGCAAAAATTTCTTCCGCAGAACTTTTCCATTGAGCCAATCGTAAGAAGTTATTCCCCAAAATTTTCCAAAAAAGCATTCAAGTATCAAGCAGTCCATTTTAAGCCATAAAACTATACGTTCTCTTTCTTTGACGCAAAACTTTCTTCTGCAAAAAATTGTTGGAAAACCAACATTCACTATAGCTACGGCCCTGAAATTTGGACCACTAATTCTTGCCCGTAAATGAGGGGGAAGTTCCAACTTTGGTCCCACAGGTGGTCTGGTCAGCAAATTACACGAATTTGAAATTTGCAGACCGGCAATACGGTTTTGCGTAGGAACCGATACAAAAAATTTTAATTTGGCGAAAAACGCTTGGCGATACGAATTTCTGACAAAAAGTGATGTATTGAGGCTGAAAACGTTGCATTTTTAATGGCAGAGCAATTAAGAAAATATTGCAACTACCGAAAATTGGATTTTTATAAGTCCCAACATATGGGAAAAAATTCTAGCTTTACCCCATTTTTTGGACCCCTGGCACATGAATTTATTCTCATCAGACATTTTCCGAAAGAATTCATTGAAAGTAATCATTTAAGCCCAAAATTATTGAAAACGGTTGAACAGACGTGAAATTAGAGCCAAAAAACCGAAAATTTGGCAAAAAATGACATTATCCCCTGTCAGAAAGTGGCCACGTGACACCCCCCTGTTATAAGTATGACAACCAAATTTGCACCAAAAGAGACTTGCAAAAATTTGCGTTAACAGCTTCAGACATTTTTCCGCGGGAAAAAATATTAGACTAGACTAGGGGGAGGGGTTGAACCTCCCTCTTCTAATGTTAACCGTTAAGCTGTGCTTTCTACAGTTGTATCAAGGCTGGCAGGGTGCGTGGACATGTGTCGAGGGGGGAGGGGGCTTCAGCCGTTTTTTCACAGTAAAAAATATTAGACCAGGTGGGTGGAACCACGCCCTTGTTATAATAACCGTTAACCCTACAAAGGCTAGGGGGCCTAGTAGGCCAGTGTCCATTAACTTTGTTAAATATCTCAAGAAGTACTATGCTATGACCCTAAAATATTTTCAAGGACTTCAGAAAAACACAAAAATTCATAATCTGATACTAATTTTAGGGGTGATGTTATCACTTTTTACAGGTGCCATTGCCAAAAAAGAATGACATTTACAGATTAACGTTGTTACAAGGCAAAATATCAATGCAGTAATCAAGGATAGGTATTGAGAGGTAAGGATCGATGTAAGACAGTGTTTCTCATGCAATTCTGTGGAGTCTGGCGGCCAAAATCCAAATTTTGAAAAATTGGGTTTCAGAATAATTAAATGCATAATTAATGCCATTATTCATCTCAAATGATGCATAATGAAGTTATGTAACAGTGTACCACGTTTGAAGACTATTGATGAAAGATTATACATTTTACAGGGGGCCAGGCTTCTCCGGGAGTATTCTTATGCCTGCACTATTTATCACGCACGTAACTAGCCTCAGGGCTGCAGTGCCCGCGCGACCAAATTTTCCTAGCAGAAATGAGGATGCTTTAAGTACTGGAACTCCAAACCAAGTGTGTAAATCTAGTAGTCTTCCCCGATGTAGCTCCTCTACCGTAACCATCACACTGGCCCCATTATGAAATTTCCAAATAAGACATTATGATTCACAGTTTCATGCGGAAGATTTTCAAATGCCCTTCACTGGGGATCGATGTTAACTGCAATAATGCATCAATAACGTAATCTTCTGAAAGACCCTCTATGCAAGTCAGCACTCTTGAATCGATGTGTTTACTTCAAATATCTGTGGAGCTGGATATCTGAGATTTATTTATGCTGTTGCAAGTAAATTTTCACCCACGCGATTTTCTTCTGCATGAGAAATCTGCCTGCAGGATGGTTGACAAAGAATAGCGCTCGTAGCGACAGTTTGCCTGCGTGCCAACATGCACGCGCGCAATCGCGCACGTCTCATGGAGAAGCCTGAGTACAAAAAGCCCAACCTTTGTAAGGTTAAAAACTTTGAAAAAGACCTGAAAATGGCTATTTTTGGGAATAAAACGCCAATTGCAAGTGAGGCAAAATTTTTTTAGAAATACGTAGTCTGGTTTGGTCACTCTGTTTTGATTATTGATCCAAAATTTTAGAAAGATCTACTCAGCAGTGGTCCACAAAAAAATTCATTGGTGATGGACAGAAGGACAGATAAAAGGAAAGACAGACGGAAAGACAGACCACATTGCAGAACTGTAACAAGCGGGGGGAGGCCTGGGCCCCCCAAATTTTTCAACATGCAACAAACCAGAGGCCAGAAAGTCCATTTTACTGCAATCTAGAGAGAGACCTTATTTTTCAAAATTTCCCATCCCAGAGAATCAGTCTGCCCTCCCCACACCCTCATACTCATTATGGCCTTGCATTGTATAAGACTCTTAGAACAGCTGACTTTTTACTCAAAAAATAAGCAGTCTTTACTATTTTTTCAGTTTCATCATCATGCTCAATTTCAGTTTCAGCGGAAAGAATGATAAAACATCAATACAATACAGATATCTACAATTACACTTACGATACATACCAGACATATTCATTTGACTCATCATACTGATGTTTTTATCCATCAGAGCAGATCCATCAAATGCATGCGATGGAGTAGATGCTTGATATGTAGACGGTCTGGGCTGAGTCTTCATCGTACTTGATGATTGCGGTGCTAGTGGCCTGGTAGGTAATCTTGGTTGATTGTTAGTATCGAACGGAGAAAGATCCTCCTTCCGTTTCATTTGACTGGTGTTAGCACTGTCCATAGTCATCAAGGGTGACTGTCCTGACGATTTTGAGGCATCAGATAAACCAAACAACTTTGAAAACTGGAAAAAGGAGATCAACGATAGCCTCCACATTTTTTTCTTTCAAACAATCGCATCACATGTAACAGTGCTCAATTTAAACAAGCCGTAATACTTCGAATAAGCGCTCCCCTCAAATAAGAGCACCCAGAATAAGAGTCCATCCTATACAGTAAGTGAAGTTAGTGAATAAGCGGCACCCTCGAATAAGCGCCGACCTTACAAATAAGCGCACATCCTTCAATATTCAGAAACGGGCGCTGATTCCAATTTTGACAAGAATGTAATTAAACAGTAATTCAGGAAGCAGTTTTGAATAAACAGTGCGACTTGTTTTCGCTTGTAATCCTGTTTTATTCTTTTTTATCGTGATAGCATGGGAACGTTCTTCTTTCTTAAACTACTTCTGTATCTATTGATTAAATAAACCCCACCTCCAATAAGCGCCCACTAGATTAAGCGCCCACCCTGGATCCACCCTGGATCCTTAAAAACTAAATAAGCCCCCGGGCACTTATTCAAGGCACTACGGCAGTGGACTCTCTCGAACATGATGGAAAATCTTTGTGTCAGATAAAAAACAAATAAAGAGCAATTCTTCTTTCTTTGTACACAAAAGTAACAAATTATTTCCGGATAAAAATTGCCATGCTTCTGGCGACCACTAGACTCCTCAAAGCAATTGAATGCTCTTAACATACCAACTACTAGGCTGATCTTCCACATCAAAAATAACAAAAACAGATTGGCACAAATCTTGATATACTTTTCGGAAACTTTAAAAAAAAATGCCGATATTTAAACCTGTCTACAATAAATAAGGGTTTTGAGAAGTATGACACAAGGTCCACAACCTTAGCAATCTTGCATTTAAGAAGCACACCAAAATATACAAAACAATGTTTTCAACAATGATGACAATGTTCTTGAAACATTTAAAAAAAACCTGTTTTAACTGGGGGGTATATTTGCCCCCCTACGATACAATTTCTCCTAGCATCTAGTAACATCCTTTAGAACATCCTTTGAGGACATCAAAGATGGAAACAACTTCATAGCTGTCAAAAGAGCAGTGCTAGCATACCATGCCATCATGAACATGCAAACACCACTTATTGCTTTCCGAGAAAACCATGGAGAGGCAGAATTAATGTCACATAATGGAAAACCCATTGCATGCTAAAACACCAAGAACCAAAAATACAAGGGAAGTGTGGTGTATACGTCTGCCTCTGTGGCAACCACAGGAGCCTACTGATAGCAAGGCAACGAGAGTATCATAAGTACCACGAACCCAAATGAGAAAAGCAACCGTACGGAAACTTAGTGACTTTTAATACTATTATAGACAGATGCAGAGAAAATTTGAAGGTCCCGGACCCCAATAGTTCCCGAGGTATGAGATTTTTCCCGGAGGCTACTATACCAAAATCTAGCCTGAAATAGTAATTTTCAGATCAATTTAGGTAAAACTAAGAGCAAAACAGCATTCAAATGTATCTTGACGGTGTTAACGAATGAACCTAGAACCAATTTTGAGGGGGAAAAAATTTCTCGAAAATTTTCAACATTTTACTCCAAAATCCTTAAATTAATGATGTCAGAATAATTACTGAGATCATCGGTACTTTTCTGATGTAAACCAGAAGTTTGAGGCTCGTACTATTATTGTCGAACCTTTGAAGTACAACAGAGCATCCAAGCAGGTTTAAGGTTTGACCCTTTTAATCGGGTTATGCCCAGGGTATGAAACATGGCACAAAACATTTTTAAAAAAACACATTAATAAACAGATCAGGAAAATAATGTCGAAAAAACCACCTAAAATGGCAATTTTTGGACACAAATGGCCACGCACAAGCCAAATAAGAGTTCCCCCACATGTGCAAAATGATCCACAAGATAACTGCTTGCTTCTCAGTTTCATACCAAACTTTTCAAAAATGTAATGAACAGATTTCACGATTTTCTTAAAAAACAGTAAAAACGTTTTTAATCCGACTTCATCACTTTGTTTCATTTACGGCTACTCACCTTTGCGCCAAATTTCAGGAAAATCCATTGAGCAGTTGTCCGGGAGGTCTTGGTGACAAAGGACAGACAGAAGAATGGACGAACAGAACTCATTTCATAACAACAAAACTCTAAAGCCGGGAGTCGCATATGTAAGCAAGTACCAGTGAAAAAATACTGAAAGGAACTATACCTCTAAAATTTTCACAGTCATTTTGCAAAGCCACGCATAGGAAAGCCCATCAAAACTTAAATGTTTCAGGCTTCTGAGACTTGAAAGTTTTATTTCTTGCGTGCCACAATTGTACTCTGCTTGACATCTGCCGGCAATCCAAAAAATCAGTAAAATTATTTTAAATAGGTTCCAAAGCACTACCTTCCTCTAGCAGAATGTTAAAATAAATGGCTAGCAGAAGGGATTAGTTCTTGCTATAGGCAGTAAGTAATAGCGTGTTCCTGTAACTTTATCTACCAGCTACTGAAAAATGTTCGCCTAACGGATAACTTGTTGAAAAGGGACAATTTTACGTTTCTCAGGTTCCTGCGTTAATTTTAACTTGGATTACTCTTTCGACAAGTTGAACAGATCTTAATTGTGAAACAAATTTTTTTGAGGTAATGTCCTTTTAAATGTTTAAATGGGGCAATTATCAAAAGTTAACTCTTTCAGAAAGTTTCAAAATACAGTTGACCGCTAAAACTGTTGAATCACAAACTAGATACCCAGAAAAATTTCAGCATAAAAGGAATCACAAATACGAAGACGTGTAAGCATCAAAGTTGGATTCACAAAAATTTTGCCAGAAAAAAAGTGGAACCGATAAGTTATTTTCTGTGAATCTGCGTTTCCATGTTTTAGCGATTGAAAAGAAAAAAATGAATGAATCTATTAGGCACTAACAAACCAACCACAATTACCTCTGAATTAGAATCAATACCATGCGATGGAGCTGAAAAAATAATATAAGATCAAAGTACACAGTATCTTTGGAAATTATAAGCATGCCGAGAAATGGCAGTTAAACAAAAGCGAAGCTAATGCAACGTTTACCAGCAGGAAAAGTAGAATCTCTGAATCTACTTTATTCGAAGAAATTTTCACGGAAGAAATTTTCGCCAACTTCGCGAAAGTTTATCTCGCGAAAATGTTTAGAAACGCCTGCACGTGAAAGGGACCATATATTAATTATGTCTAAAAATTGTCAGCATTTTTGACCCCCCCTCCCCCCTTGTCAGGATTTGTCTTAAAACACTT
>JAOBRC010293904.1:0-13538 GCA_027575255.1 Scolionema suvaense
AATTGCACCATTTCTACTGAATCTGTAACTATGAAACTTGGTATGGGAGCGGACAGAGCATATATGTACGCAACAATACTTAATAAAATGTTGAGACATAGTTCCTTTGAAGCCATTTTAGAAATTGCAAGCAAAACAAGGACCTAATCTGTATTCTTCGCTTTAAATCATAAGAACCCAAGTTAACTTCAGAAAAATGAGAAAACATGTCCTGATCGTATTCTGGATTTAGAGATGCATCCATGCATTTTTATTACGCAGGCACTAAGGGACATACACTATGCCACATTCAGATTATGTTCAGTCAGATATGAACTCAAGGTCAAAGCTGGCTATAGATGTAGGAATTATGATTGAACAAAAAGAAACTGAATGGCTTTGTAAGTGGTGAGTAATTGGGACCGAGAACTGGGCGGTACCGCCCAGCGCCCCCACCATGAGCAGAACCCTGCATACTAACAGCAAAACTTGAATAACATCATAATCAAATATTTCACTGATGACTAAGGCTTGAAAACAGTCTGTGATTTTATATGGAGAGAGAGAGAGACTGCTTTGACTGGAAAAGTCCAGTCCATCTCCTGAAACTCCTGTATCTAAATATGTAGTCTTTATGCTTATTGCACATTCTGCATTCCCCTGAGGCTTGATTGTAGAAAATAAGTTACGAAGACCGGATACTTTTGTAAAGATCATATTTACCAACAAGGATCATCTGAAAAAGCCTTGAGCATGGACACAACTTATTAGAGGAGGACCTGTGTGTCCATGAAGGTCACAAGCATCTCGTGGGGCATGCACTCACGGTGTTTTGTGGGTCATAGAAGTAATATAAATCTAAAACAATGAGGAACTGAAGATGCTCAACATTCAAAATGTCTGACTTGACCAATTTTCCCTGCAGCATCTGCTCTACAACAACATCAGGCATGAAAGCCTCCTCAAATTATAGATTCACTTCCTGCTTACTGCTTTTATATCACTCAGTGCTAGGTTTGAAGAATCACTATATACTTGTCTTCATCCTTAAATTTGCTTTTCGTACTTACCACCAATAGCAGGTGGATTCAAACCCCTCAGGCTACTAAACTACCAGTGAACCATTCCAGAGCCCTAAGGTTAAGGCAGATGTTACTTGGTTGGTCCTTCGCCTGAGTTGAGCCACTCTACATTACGGAAACTACTCGTGACTGGTATCCTCAATACTGTGCCATGGCTCCTAATCCATCCAGTTGAATTACAGCAGTGGTCGAAAATGCTGAATTCAGTTGATGACGTGAAGACCTTCTCAAATCCTAATTCACTTTCCCTGAGCATCACATCGCTAACATGCAAGGAACAAGTTAATTTATGGTAATGTATAGTAGATTTCCGGTATCTTTTTAGCACACTAAATTTTTACATAATCTATCGGCAATATAAAAAGTGATCCCTTATAGAATGGTAATCAAGCACTTTCAGGGATTGACATCCAACAGAAACACCTGTCAAGGATCCATAAATTGCATCTCTTAGTGGAAAACCTTGCCATTCTTCTGGTAAATTACTGGAATGTCCTCTGTGTAGTCACATTTCATTTCAGATATGTGGCTTCATAGGCAGGACATCTCTACTTTGTTCAAATGAGCTACATCATCTTTATGCACAAGGAAGTGCTCTTATTAACCTGGTAGATAAAAAGTGTTTCTTGGGTTTCTAGTTCACACAATCCCATACCATTTCCCTTAGATGGCTTCTATACTAAGAGGCAAGGTCATTGTAGCCAAAGTAGCCTGAATTAATGCAATCATCACAGGAAGAAGAATTAGATGATTTGAGGCCACTGTTAATTAAAAGCTAGATCATCATTTGGAGCATGCATTGACAAAAATGACGTCATAATTACCACATTGAAAGTAATTATTTCACAATTACAATTCTTGCTCCGGGCAGGTGTGAAGTCTTCCACCACTTGAGCATTTGCACTTTAATTCCTTTCATGATCAGAAGGGCCCATGTAGACGGGCTTTAACTATTCAGACACTATCTTTGCATATGTCCATTCCTGCTCACTAACAGCTGTAGATCATCGCGATATTCTAGCACCGAATGGAAACAAATGCATTGTGAATCAAAAAAAACGCTCAGCTTGCACTGACAGATTCTTTTTCCCGATCAACACGGTTGTGAAGCTGATCCACAGAAACGTGATTTGAAAATCCTACGTGTGTTATCTTTCACACGAAACTGTGAAGTAAAGACTGTTTTCAATATAGCGAAATCTTCGCGCAAATCGGTTCCGTGGCAAAATTGCGCTTGTTGATTACCTATCGTTCATTTTCGCTAATGACGCATGAATCTAATTGGTTCAATTTCTTAAAGGCACATGTTTTCAATGCCGTTGCTTTGTGTGATTGGCTGGCGACTTATCGCCACGAAAAGTAGAAAGCGGTTCTACTTGTTCCCAGCAATAAATGTCGCTTGAGTGGGTAACAGTAGGAATTTCCCTGGCACCTTTTTTAAACTGCATAGGGTCCTGGGCGAAAAATGTTCATCTCGTGTAATAATTTCGCTACAAGGAAAACAGGAAAACAACTTTCATAATGGGGCCTTCACTGCGCAACGAGGCTTGTCAAACTGTGCAGACTTGAGTAGCGAGGCCAGTGAAATGTGTGATGAATGATGAAGTATACTGATACAATATACAAGAAATGCTTCCTTACAACCAAATATTCCTCTGTGGAAAATGCTGGGAGCTCCAGATTTTCTTGCGTGAACCCACAAGACACTGTGGCATCGCTTGGTATGGACTGCACGAGAGTTTGTTTACTTAGATAGGGTAAATTTGAGCGAATTTACCGGTCTGTATGACCTACCAACAAAAATATTAATAATTACCGAATTGTTCATCTGCTCTGCTAAACTCACCCTAACATGACCTAGGTAGCTTTTAATTAACAGCGGCCTGAGTTCTTATTGAGAGCTACTCAAGACATTCTTCTGTAGTCAAGATATCTTGCTGCTTTCGGCAACCAGACTGCCATTGTCAGTTTTGCAATATCCAACAGTGATTCTTTCATCTATAACTCTCAATGACTACATCAAGTGTAGTGAAGAGGGAGATCTGCCCAGGTTTGTACGAAAACGTCATACATTATCAAAGGAGTGGTACCCCTAGACCACCCCTAGCCCCCCCTAACCCACGCCTAACCACACCTAGGCCACCCCTAGACCATCCCTAACCACACCTAAACCACCCCTAGGCTATGCCTAACCATCCTTAGGCCACTCCTTGTTTAGACCTATCCCTGAAAAGATCGCTCCCTTGCTTTCGACATAGGCAAAATTTGTCTAATTTGCTGACGTCTTCTTTTTTCAAATTTTCGGATGATTTTCTTCTTGCTAATAATACATATTTCGATGTTCGATATGAAATTGATACGATATTTACGTTGTTCGCAACATGTTCTAATGTTCGTTGTGTACTTGATACGTGGCAGCTGAAACGTTGATTAATAAGGACTTACTCCCGCCAGATCTCAGAGGTGGGTGAGGTTGGGGCTATTTGTCACTGACTGCATCTGCCAATCGCTCTAAAATATTTTTTTTCCGTTTTTAGTATGTATGATGTTGTTCGTACGCTGTGCTTATCACCTTTCAGGCGAAGAGAAAATTAAATTTTGTTGGAAATTAGGCTTGACGAAAAACTTTTCCTGGTAATTTAACCGTCTGCAATTGTGCGAATCAATCTAGCAGACGTTCCACTCAGATGGCGGAGAATTCTCCGGCTCCGGCCAAGTAAATGCAATGCTAGAATATGTATCTCCATTCTAAATTCAGAGATGCAAAAGCTAATGCTTAGGGCCAAGATATGTCAACAATTCAACGCTACAAATTTTTTCTGTGAGAAAAAAGTTTATATAAAAACTTAAGGCTTCGAAGCGTTTCTTTTTTTCTATAAGAACGTTCATCTCGAGAGCAAGCATCCATGTTTTGCCATATTGATGTTCCTAACTTTTAATTATGATTTTGATGTTTTGAAGCCTTACGTTCTGATCAACGTTGTTCTCATAGAAAAAACGTGCAGTAATTAAAAGAATACAACAGTCAAAAATGATACTCAGCTCAGGGATAGAATATGAAAAATGATAAGTTTGGTTTTTATTTGAGGTGAAAAGCTTCAGCGGTTGTCCTAAAATCTTGCATCAAAGTTTGGATCATTTATGCGCCTCTCCATACTTGACTCACATTAAGCAATGACATCATGTATGACCATCACTAGGAACACAACTGGCCATAGTAACCAACCAGTTGAAAAAATTCTGGAGATGGTGTATTGAACATATTCATGGTCTGGCAAAAGTAGTGTAGTCAAACATGTTTAGCTGCCCTTAGATCAGGCACAATTCAATCCCAAATATTCACTAATTTCATTGGTCATAACCCACGTCACGCATAATTACTGTGCCTAAGAAAGATGGCCGAAACTTTGCAACTTTAAAGGCCTGTATCTTGTGAACAAAAGCAGCTTTTCACATGAAATAAAGACCAAAGTTCCTGAATATGAAAGGACTTTCGACTTTGTTTATTTCACTTTTGAGTGTTGCATTGCTTTATGTATTATGTTTTGCAGTTCCAGACCAATTTTCTCGCAATTGAGCACCATTTCCATCATATTTGGTAGGAATAGATGTGTCTAAAGAAGTTGAGGCTTAGTTCCGAGCTGAGTTAATGATGTTGAAGCCATAGATCATGAAGGTATGTGCTTATCAATAAAAAACGTGCATAATGGGGTGGGGACGAAAACACGAGGCAAGGAACGAAGCAGATTACGCAATCCTCTGAGACACGTTTTTGGAACCAGTCATTCAAAACGGCTTACGGTAATCCACGGAAACGGAAACGAAAACAATAAATTGTTAGTTTAGGTTCTCAAAATACGTATTTCCAGTGCTAGAAGTGAAATTTATGAATTAAACGTTTGATTGGCAACCAGCCAGTAGCGCAGGAATACAATATGTTTTTGTTCTGACTTTTGTTGTTTTTCTTGTCCTTCACATTCTAGCGATGAGCAGATCGGGGTAGGGCAACCAGAGAAATCGAATGTAAACGACAGATATCGCATCATCATGCAAGAGTGTTCCTTTTTCTAAAAACCTCGGCGACCAGGGTGTGAACAACTTGTCCCAAACACCAAGTTGACCCCAAAATTGCGTTGGCCCCTGGTAATAAGACTGCAACACTCTGTGCTCATTGTGCCTACACTTCGTACCTTGATTCGAGAACCATTTGAAGGATCTTTCAAAGCTTTCATGGAGCCAAAAGTAAGCATCTCCTTTCTACCAGATCTACAATTTTCTCCAGTCTTGAAGGTCGCTTGTCCAGGGCTTGTCCACTCGGGTTGTTTCAAGCGAGTCACTTCCTTGAACAGTAAATTTGCTGACTGCTCTTGAAGGACAACAACTACATGCTGATCAAAGCAAAATTATTCGTACAATACAAGACTAATTAAAGATACATTTGCTGTAAAACGAAAAGGAAGAACCAACTGCTGACAAGAGTTTCTTAGACCAAGATCATGACAATGATTTGAATCTGAATGCAATCTGTGACAGGAGAGTCCCACATGCATTATCCCCAGGTGCAGGAGGCGTGAACATATGAACTGGCCATGTGATCACTTTCCATTTTCGTTTCCGTTTCCGTGGATTACCATAAGCCTTCAAAACTACTGTAGATTATCGATTTTACAATTGCAGCTTCCCCTTGCATTGACTGATGACATGTTCCGAACCCTGATATAAATTACACAAGTACTCTTAGGTTCCGACTAGAAGGGGGTTGCAATGAGCGTCTTGCGGGGGGTGGAGAGGTGCCATAGAACAACACATTTGAACATTTTACTAACATTTTCACGCAAAAAGTAACCTACAAATTTTGAAATTATGAGAAGTAACATTATTTACTTATTTTTGGCTTTCCGGAATCTGCTTTGACGTTTGCACAAAAAAAGTGATAAGGGGAGGGGTGCTGCAATAAGAAAGTCCTTGCACGCATTTGTTAAAAAATATATTGTCGGTGGGGGGCCCCTATTCAGAGTCTCAGACTTCAACTGCCGGGCTACTTCCTTTTGAAAAGTTATCTAGCCAGCAACTTGTTAGGAATGGCAACAGTGAAATAGCTGTTCCTTCCATTCTCTGCATAGGGGTCTAAGGACCTAATCCTGAGCGCAAAAGGTTCCTTTCCTCTACATGGTAAAGATTCGTGAATATCACTCCAAAATTTTCAGCTGTTTGCATGTTTACAACTGTGTAATCAGTAATTGGTGTTCATTTGTGGTGCTTGTAATAGAAATTAGTTTCGATTTTCATCTGAAAGCGTTCAGGATACTTCCTTATGTCATCTTCGATCTTCAACTCAACATTTCTAATCCTTCTTTAGACCTTCCATCTTCTATTAATGAAAGTTCTATAATGACAAAATTGCAGTGAAACTTTTGTCCGACATTTTGAGAAACATTTCTAAAAGATTTTTCGGCGAAACTTAATCCACCCAAAGTTTTGGCCATTTATGTATGTAAAATAAAGTCAAATCCTAGCCCCGATTCTACCTCTCAGACTGTTAGACGAAGGAAAAGTACACGTATTGTTTTCTATAAGAAACCAGTTTGTACGAAACCATAAAATACCTTTCAAAATTGATCAGAAACTTTCAGTACTGATTGCCTTCGGCTCCAAAAAATTAAGAAACTGAGTATTTTATGTTATCACATTATAAGAAAAAGAGAACGTAGAACTCAATAAAAATATTTACGCTGTTGTTCATTGTTTCTGTTGATATTGAAGTTCCTTGTTTCTGTTGTTTACTTAGTTCTTACATACGAAAAACAAAACTTGGTTCAATTTCATTTTGCTCACACTCACATACAGAACGAGATCTGGCGAGACTGCTCATCCGGTATTCATTTTCACTATGGATTCAAACATTCTGGGCATTAATCACCCTTTCTACAGTACTATATTTGTAAGCTTACTCCTATTTGCGAGTGAAAAATTCTTGTGAAATATTTCTGCGAAATTTCGCAAATTCCAGTAAGCCGAGAAAGATTTTTTTCAGGCAGAAAAGAGACGCACAATGACATGCAATAATAAACCACCTATTTGTGTTTCATGGAAAGAATGAGCAACGTATACTACTAATATAAGATGCATAGCACAGCTATCGTTCCAGAAGTATTTTCATTTCAGTGTATGGAACGGGTTCATGCATGCGCTGCTATGCTATCTGCCGTGGCCGTGCCCGCCATATCCTGTTTCATCATCTTTGCCTTGCTAAGCAGCCGTCATCAAATATACCTCAAAATTAGAGGACTCGTCTCGGGAATCCCTAATCGGCCTTATCAGGTGTGGCATAGGGGTGGCTAGGGGTGACCTAGGGGTGGCCTAGGTCTACGTGTGGTTAGGGGTGGCCTAGGTGTGGTTAGGGGTAGTCTACAGGTGGCTAGGGGTGGTCTACGGGTACCACTCCTTTAATTGTGTACGAGGAAAACGCTCCTCCTGACCTATGAACCGCATTGCAAACACATGATAATGATGGCAACTGCACGCATGCCAAGGCAGTTAATCAAAATCAGTTTTACGAAGGTGGATTCCCACTCCAACAAAATTTTCCGTAGACAGGAACAGAATGGAGAAATTTCTGTTATTGTCTGCAGAAAATTGTCTGTAGCTAATGTCCAGAGTAGTTTCAAACTAATAGAAAAACAAGTGCATATAATGGTGCATATCATTACCACCTAGATATACAGACACAGACTGTTCTAACAAGAAAAAAGTTTACTGAAAGTAGCTCGTACTATGTAGCACGTGACATTTGACCTCCACAGCCAGCTCTGCAGCCAGCTCTGCAGCCAGCTCACTATTTTCTTTACATGTGGCTGACTCCACATTCTGAAATTTCCTTTTGTCATGATGCCTGTGAGGAAGTGGATGCCATAATGAGCCAGGCATCATTTTGAATACATAGCTAACTGCATTCAATTCCTGCAATATTTCTGAAATTTGATGCCAGTTCATCGCTAGAAGCATGTGAGGCTTGTGTGCTCTGATTTGTTAAGTATGTGTTTTGTTTTGGCAAGATATTTCAAGTTCAGATGAAATAAGTAGCTACATAACTTATCAATTCCTTGAACAAATGAAAGCAGAATTTCTACAGAAAACTGGGTAAAGGAGTTCATGGTGCAAGCCAGGTTGGCAATGAAACAAAAACCAACGTGTTGTTCATTCATTAGATTGCCTTCATTCTTTTACCTTTGCTAGTCATGAGCACTTTCTCAGTAACAAATACCTTATACGTCACCCTTGAGGACTGCTGAACATTCTTAACATTAAATTGAAGTCTCATATAGAACTGCTAAGCGAAGTCTTCCATGACGATCAATCTTCCTGCAACTCAAACTACCATGATTGATATACACGAGGAGTCAGCACTGTTGCCATGGGTTCTTCCAGAAGACAAAAAGAACAAGAAAGACAAGAGAATGAAATTTACCTTGTGATCTCATCAAAGCTTCATTTCTGCAAAGCAAACAGCTGGAATCTATAAAGGTGCATTTATACCTTGAAGATGGCAGCTTAAGAGGTTCTTGTAGAGGCGCAAACAAAGGAAGTTAAATGAAAAAGTGACATAATAGTTTTATTCTGAGTTTTGAAAATTCTGACAGCAGGAAATATTCAGGTCTGAAGTAATACGCCAACCTCCACGGAAGCCAGTAGTGAAAATTTTCCTGTATCTGGAAGAGACAGTGGGAAGTAGCTGGATTTTGTCAAATCTTCTACAGTGTTTGGTCGGGGGTGGCATATTGAACCAAGAGACCAATCTAAAATCACGGACAAAATATTTGGCCACATTACCGGTATACTTGTACATCGATTTTAAACTGACTACATTGCCTTTCTGACCCCCTCCCCCTCTGAGCAATGATGCTTTCATGGCTGCACACAGTCGGCAAGCCAGAAAGACATCTTTACATCATTGTTTCCGGGGGAGGGGGCAAATAATTAGACTTAGCTTGATTTCGATCCAAGTGCCAATATATCTTGTCCGAGATTGTGTTCCAAGACTTTTGCAGCATGGCTTTGTAACAAGAAATATATGCAGTGCCAAAGTTATTGTACAACTAGGCAATTATAATATGAAAACGGAGAACATATAATGAAAACAGAGAGCATATGCATGATAGCAGTCCTGGAGAAACAAGAGGCACAATAAGAGCAAGTCCATTGTCTTGAACAGCTGCATTCCCCACCAACAAAAAGCAAAACATTTCCTTCAAGCTACAAAAACTTGTACGAACTCCATGAAAAACCACAATAAAGTAAGACTTTTGCAGCACAACTGTACAACATTGTAAACACACCAAAGTCAGAAAAAAATGTTTTCATTTGCATAGGCAACACTATTCACAAGTGGCTACAACTGCCCAGAATCATACAAGACTGTAAAACGTCTGCCAAGCAACGACCACATGCTCCAAAGAGCAAAGGAAGAACAAGCGATATGGTATGTTTTTGTTGTCTTATTAGTGCTAGAATTAGAATCCCAAAACTATAGCGACGACCTAATACTCTATGAGGGTTTTTGCTGTTCGGGTTTTCAAGCAAGCAATTGCATTTTATTGCAGCTTTAGGCCTAACCTACCCTTAATAAATGCACCACCGACCCCTGCCTTAGGCCTAACTCATCCAATTTCAGCCGGTCCGTATGCGAGTTAGGCTAGCCAGACCATGCATTCACCATGTTCTTTTATCTAATTGGGGACTTCACTGGAGATTCGATTTCATGTACCTACTTATATCTACCTAAAATAGCTACCATGAGCCATAGCTACCTAAAATAGCTACCTGAAGACTCAGGCCATGTCCGTGGCCCTGTATTCTCAATCCTATCTACTGCCACTGGCATATTAAAACCAAAAAATCAAGGACTGTACAGAGAGCCATGCTTGGTCACAAACAGGCAAGATTGGAGGTCCCCTATATATACGGATCACTATTTGGCTATGTCTTTTGATATGTCTGACGGTGGGCGCCCACTGTTAAAAACTAAGAAGATAGACCATTATTTAAATCCGTTACCATGTCCAAACTAAGAAGATAGATCACTATTTAAGTCTTTTATCATTTCCGACGGTGGGCGCCCACCGTTCAAAGATTAGGAGGAAAGATCAACACCGATACCCTTAAATATTTCCAGAGGTTAGCACCCACCGTGCACCAGCACAATGGTAAAAGAGATGCGCTTCTGACCCTAATAGCACTTGCAATCCTGATGTTGGCACGTGGGTATTATCCCTCAGTCCTACACAAAGTATATAATGTATCCGCTGAAAAGCATCACCTCGAAAAATGCACAGACAAACTGAGTACCAATAAGTGACAAAGTAGTACCTTGGCTAGTAGTTGATTCTCTGTCCCTGATTTTTTATGATGGTATCCATTCGCTTTGGCATGGATCCAGGGAGGAACTACAGGAGTGGATGCTCCCCTCATTTTTGCGTCAATATTAGCTAGACTACGAATAATATTACGAGAAGTTGACAATATTGACAACATTATTTAAAAATGTTCTGGATATTTCGCTCCACCACTGTGGAGCATCATCAACAGAAACTAGACAGTGGTCCTCAGTCACTACATATATGCAAAAGTAAAAATCTTCCTATCATAGTAAAATTAGCAACCAATCCTAAAACTGGACTGACAATAGCTAGGCACATAGTAATGTTGAGATAATGATATCAGGGACAATAGAGAGCAAGAGTCAAAATACACAGCAACCTACAGTGTGACAAAAGACAACAGAACATTAAAACAGGTAAATACGCTCTCATTAAAATACAAAGTTTAAATAAGACAAGCAAAAGCATAAAAGGACCACATAAAAACAACAACAACAAACAAACAAAGTATGTACATACAAAGATGACTATATATAGACACAGTACTAAAATATATACAGGTACAGATTAGCTAATGTTATCGTCCTTCCGAATTTGAGCGCTCATTGAGAACCCGCTCTCCTCCTAATGTCATTCTCAGTTTCTCCCGTATGTGAATAAACTGCTATGTCCCGCCTGCCTGCAACAACAAACCATTGCAGGACAACTGAATGAAATCACGAATGGCGTCTTGAGGCACGCTCATGTAAGCTCATTGCTGATTGGGCAGATTATATCACATGAATAGAAAACAATCGCAATCTGAACAAACCAACCTTGTTATACAAGTTAATAGGCGTGTGGCGTAACGAGCACTTAGCAAATCGCTACCCATTCTTGCGCAATGTGTTCAGAAACGTCACAAGCATGCAGCTCGCTCCCCTTCATTTCGAATGCGTTTATGAAGATGGGGTAGCAGATAAGCAAGCAAGTGTTTATGACATAGTGCACTGAGCTGCTAGCATGACCGAGTTTGTGCTGATGAGCGGTATTGTAGCTCGGAGGCAGAGTTTCAATATGGGCGAATTTTGCTTGCATCATGGTTATGGCCTAAGCTCCTGCATAGAGGGACAGAGAGATCTGGTTCCAGGTTATTTTGAAGGAGAGCGTGAAGTTTTTGCAGAATATGCTCCTCTCAGATTTTTTTCTGGATTCGCCCATGATTCGCGTCAAGAACTCCAACAAAGTCCTCTTGCAAAGCTCTTGAAATTCAAGCAGACTCTCTTGTGTGATCTTGTTCTGGAGGGCATCTCTTTTCAACTTTTTCCCCACAAGGTGGAAAACGTTCTCCATCGGATTACAGTCTGGAGATCAAGTTGGGATGGGAAACACCCATGCTTTCGCTCTGCTGAAAGCCAGTCTAGCAATAGCACTATTTTGGGATGGGCAGCCATCTTGCAAGAAAACACGGCTATGAGTATTGGCTGAGTGGTCAATTAGATCCGGAAAGTGCTCGTCGATAATACCAGCAAACTTTTCTCCATTGATATTGCCTGAATATGGTATAGCTGCAACAACCCTTTTCCCGTGTGCAATGGCTACCATGAATTTCACCACCTTTCCAGCGACACCTTCTTTCTTGCCCTTCACTTTACAATCCCAATTTTCCCCAACTTTCCTCCATGTCCGTGTTTGCAATGTGGTGGCATGACTGCTGGGGTAGTGCTTATGAACCCAGCCTGTGCTTATGAACCAAGCCTGTGCCATCCAGATAAAATGATATTCCAGTCTGCCAAAAGTAACCTGGGACCAGATCATACCATTCCTCTATATTGGAGCTGCTCGCTCTTAACCGTGTAGAGGAAAGGAGGATCTGGCCAGTTTGGCTGGGACACGATTTTCGCTTCGACACCTCGAGGCCAGCGGCATCAGATTATTATTCTGTCATCAAACGATGAAATATATGCACCATGCATGCTCCTACCGCTGTATAACGGTAATGTATAGTGCAATACACTAATTGTTCAAATTTTTAAGAACTGAATCGAGTAGAGTCTTTTCGCATTTCTAGAAAAGATACCCTGTGTTGTGATATTTCTATTGTGTCATGTTACTTGCTTATCTGTTGATGCATGCTGTGTTCTATCTTGATTATTCTTGTTTAGCTATTAGTCAAGATCAGTTGTCTAGAGCCCTGATTGGGTTTATCTGCGTCTGTTTTCTTTGTCTGGAATTATCATATTACACCCTGTGAACATACGTATATGCATGTGCCTAAAAAGATTGAAGTTAAATTTAGATATAACATAACACATAGAACATAACTTTGATACTGAAAAAAAGCCAAAAATTTTCATCCAAGCATCAGAAGCATTAGCGTTCGGGAAATGAGACGAGAGGAAGAAAAGTCTCATAACATTTCACTGGGAAAAGGCTGCCTTTCTCTAGCTTAAAATACATGGTATGAAAGACCTTGTACACATGTGCCGGTTCGTGGCTTTTAAAGGTGTCCAGATCGGGGATGGGCTTTCAGCTATTCGAGGAAGTGAAAATTCCGAACGCATTGGATGTGCATTACACCATAACATTCGTACTTACAGCAATAGACGCTATTTGTGTGGCAAATCCGTGTATTTCAAAAGAGCTGGCGAACGGCGTTGGAGAGGCCCTGCTTAAGTTTTGGCATAAAATAATCAACAAGTGCTTGTGAAGTATGGAAGCACATACGTACGTGTTTATCCCTGCAGACTCACACCTGACAGAAAAACAGTGGAAACAACTAGTGATTGTAACATTACCTGATATCAGATGGTAGGTTTTTCTTGCAATGTCAGCACTACATGTAAACATTGCGAAAAACCACCATCTGAGGACGTTGGCTGCATGCCATATCGTTTTCGATTAACACAACTAATTTGAATCGCTAATTAGAGCTTTGTTTCCGCACCTGCTGAGTCTCTTGTAAGTCGAGACGGGCTTTGTTATTTCGTTATTGCTTGGTTTCGAGTAGCCCAGTCACTCGGCAATCTCCGTTCGCGCTCCATATTTACATCGGACTTTTATATTTCCACGCTACGACCGCCGAGTGGCACGGACCTTATCTGCGCTCCAAATCTTGAGC
>JAOBRC010294015.1:0-13535 GCA_027575255.1 Scolionema suvaense
TTCTGACTTGCTTTCATTAGGCATGTGTCCTGTTCAAATTTTTGAAATTTTCAGACAATCATTGCCAAAATATCTTCTTTTTTGGCAGTGATTGTAGAAAAATAACCATGTGCTCTTGAGTCCTGTGATGCAACTGCAGTGTATTGATGCATTGATGTGATTAGGGGGTTTTTTTGCCTGAATTGGAAAAGCCAGCATGGCATTTAGTGACAACTATTCCTAGCAGTAGAAGTAAAAGTTTAATATCTATTACTTGTTTCTTTCTTCTAACGTCAAAGGTTTCCGAAACAGTTTCATTGTTGTGATTGGTCTGAATTCCATACTACATTTCATCCACTTAAAAAATCTTAATAAAATGCTTAATACAAGTGTGAATCATGGTCATCGTCAGGTCTGTGTTCTATTTTAGGCGTCTGAATCACACAATTATTCGAAGCAATCTATAGAAACAAATCTCTTTATCTTTCCAGATACCCCTTAAGGGTGGATACACACAACATAAGTAAAAAAATTTATACAATAGCGTAGATAAAACAGAGAAGCAGCATAATACTAAAAAGTGCGAAACAGCCATCTCAACTGTCATGCCCGAAGGGTATCGTTTCAGAATATTGGAAGATTTCCAAAATTCCTTCCCTCTGCACCAAATATGGGGATCACTGACCCCTACCTTGCCTCAAGGAAATGTCATAAATGCGTGGCATCGATTACATGGAACCATTATGCCGGTGTAAACATTGAAGCTATCAATAAACCTGCACACTTCAATAGACGAAGTCTGATCCACAAAAGTCCCTTAAACCTTATAGTAGGCCAAGGCTCTTAGCGATACTTACGTTCACAGAATTACCATATCTGTTTCATAACTATGGAAGAAAATTTTGTAACAGCGTATGGTTCCTTAATCTTGGTTCTAGTGCATCCCCCTTCTTTCTCTCCTTCCACCCTCGCATGTTTCAATGTTTGTTAAGGATAGATTATCTAGCTGTAAGAGATCTGTTACCAGCATTGAAATTGGGGAATATCAAGCCCGAAAAATAACAGAAATTTTGGCATACTTTGTCCGGCATTTTAGGTCTAGAAGGATGGCTGTACAACAGGAACTATGGCAAGAACAAATAAATGCTCATATACGAAAAAATTGCAAACGCATAAGGTATCAAAATGGTGACGATGTTATACCCTAAGTATGCCTTAAAATCTGTTTTATCTTTCAGCAAAAACTACTGACGACGTGGGCTATAAACCCATCCTTGTTAAAGAGCAACATGAACTTCTTTGTTCCCTTCGCTTCATGCATCATATTTGCAAGGTCATTCCATGCACAGGAAACAAGATGTAGCTAAAAAGTTCCCATAAATATTTATTGTTGCCTAAAGTTCGCATATTCGTTTCATCAATCAACAAGCCCACTTTTGCTAAAGGATAGAGCAGGGAGGAGCACTGTTTCCATAGGTGTTCAGGAGCTTCAGAAATTGATCTAGACGACTAGCTTACTCGTCCAATCGTTTTCATTTATTTCCACCAAACCGGCTTGCAAAAGATGTTGTATTCTTGCGAACACTTTCACCATTTTTGTTAGTCTATTCTGCATTTGTCGCCATTGTATTCAGGTTGCTATTTCTGTACTTCTGCAGTGATCACTTTGCATTTCTGTTGTTATTTTCTAGAAACCGTGAATTGACATATCTTTCCAATAGCGTTTCTAAATGCTCGTTCTTTAACCTTGCTCAGATCATTGAGCTAAACGAATCACCCTGTATCATTTTCAAGACTTCTGACTTCTGTCGTGTCTCGTATTTCTGAAAATACATTTCTGACGGGAAAATCGTAACTCTTAGCATTCAACAAGCGAGGATGGATGTTGTCAAATTTAACATAAAAGTCCTGAAATAAACTCTCCCAGCATTTTGTTTTAACCCTACTTTGGGGGGAGGCATATCTACCTTTATGTAGGTGTATTTATGAGACAACTTGGTAACATCTCTATTACTGTATCCAGAAATTTCTTGTAATTGATACGAATTCTTCATCAACGTTGTGTCCAAATTTCTGCTTTTTTCCGATAGTTGTTCAGAACATATGGAAATTTTACCGGAGCTGTCTGGTATGACTTTATTGTCCTGAACACAAGCATGTCGTGGATTGGACGTAAATCGTAAAACCTGCGAACGTTTTCTCGACAGAGGAATGTCTAATGGAAACACGTGTAACATTTTATGCAAATTGGACGTCTTGGATCAAGGTGCTGAATGAGGTTTAGTTAGACCCACCACCCCATTTGCAGGTTAGAAAAACTTGAATGTTCGCTTCGCGCGACAATTTCGCTACGTGGAAAATCGCCTTAAGTCAGTTTTCCACGAAGCGAAATTGTCGCGCGAAGCAAACATTTTTCGTCCAGGAGCTTGCTCAGTTCGAAAAAGTTGCAAAGGAAATTTCCTACTGTTGTTCGCTCAAGCGAAGTTTTTCGCTGCGAACATGGTAGAGTCAGTTTCTACTTTTTCACAGCGAAATTTGTCGCCAACCAATCACACGATCTGATGGCATTGTGTCTTTAAGACATTGATCCAATCATATTAATGCGCCATTAAAATTGACAAGCTAATTTTTGCTGCGATATCAATTTCACTTCTTTTCGCTTAGCGCTACGATTTCGCTACGTGGAAAACCGCCTTTAAGTCGATTTTCCACGTAGCGAAATTGTGTCGCGAAACGAACTTTTTTCGCCCAGGACAGTGCGCAGTTTGAAAAAGTAGCAGGGAAAACTTCCTACTGCTGTTCCCTCAAGCGAAATTTTTCGCTGAGAAATTTGTCGCCAGCCAGTCACAGAATATAGTGGCAGGGAAGACATGTGTCTTAAAGAAATTGAACTAATCATATTAATTAGGGCTTATGGTAATCCACTGAAACGGAAACAAAAACAGAAACTGTAATAGGTCACTAAAAATGTTTAGTATTCTTGCTCTGCCGCTCTTCCGAAGGAAAATTGAAATATAACAATCTTTGCAAGGCGTCCCCACTGCAAACAAACTTAAATCTGTAGTTTCAGGTGATGCTCGAAATCGTTCCATATATTCTGTTCATGTAAACACGGGGGTATGATCATGCAAGAATGCTTTCAACATTCTCGGATCATGCTGCACCATGACCATAAACTTGAAAACGAGTAGAAACCGCAAAAGAAAAGGCGCCCAAAATATGTCTAAACTTAGGAGAAAAAAAATATAATCCACGGTATGGTTTCATTATAAAGTTACGAACAAGACTAACAATATTTACTATAACAATGAAGTAAACAAAAGTCAAAACAAGAAACTTTAATTTTCAAGTCTGCGGAATGTTTTACTGTTTCCCGCTAATTTCGAATGTGTTGATCCTGAAACAATATACGCCAGTATTGTAACATGAAAGCTTGCTCAGGGGAAAACCCCAGCAGAGAGAAAGCACATGGTACGTATTCCTGGAGCACCCATTAAACGACAAAAAGAACTCAGCAAATTAATTTCTTAAGACAAAGTAAAGTATGCGATAAGTCAAAGTATGAAACGGTGCAACCCCAAGCTCTTATTCCCTTCATTATCTATTCACGTTTGTTGATTTTCCAACATGTCCTCCCTCGTTGCTTTCAAATTTGCTTGCATTGCCTCCTGGTGCAGAACATGCGAATGAAAATTGTTTCGATGTGATCAGTTTCCGTTTTCGTTTCCGTTTCCTTGGATTACCATAAGCCTTAATTAGCCATTAGTGAAACTGAACCAACGTGGAAATTGACGAACAAAATGCCGCTGGGAATTCAATTCCCTGCAATTTCGCATCATTTCGCTTCGCGCAAAGATTTTGCTACGTGGAAAACCACCTTAGCCTCTGCTCAACTCATACTCAATAAAAGCAAGTGGAGGCACAGTGTGCTTGGTTATCGAACGGACTAGCTTAGTTATTACTGATGACATACCTAGAATTGAAGTCGCTTGAGATACTGCAGATGGGAGGCAGTTGTGCAAAGAGCATTTTAAGCTCTTCTTATTGAAATTAGGCTGATGCTGAATCATCGAGAGACACTTTTTGACCGATGTCTTTTTATTTGGAGACTTCAAATGGTCTTAAATTTCTCAAATCTTGCGCTATAAAACTTTTCCAGATGACAGGTTCCATGCAGAAGAGTAAGGCTGCCTGAACGTAAAATAAATCAGAGTATGTGAGGCTTACCTGAATCTACGACCTAACTTCAAGATTTCCGATCAGACTTATCGATACTATCATCAGTCAGGACAAAACGTATCTCTTTACATTTGATCATGAGATAATCATAGCAAACTTCTTGATGAATAAACTTAAGGCACTTTGTCAAAAATATAATTCAGTCTGAAGTAAGTAAAGATGATGATCGTTGACTCTGAACAAGTCCCGTTTGTTTAGCGTTCGTTGAAAGACGTATATCGTCTTTCTACATTTAACCTGATCTTCAATCATCATCTTTGTTTTAAATAAGGTTGTTCGAAAGTTATTCTTCTGAATTTCTTTGGTGTTCAATTCTTACAGTTCGTGTTTCATATTGTTTGGTTTTCTATGTATTTTTCGGCGTATTTTGATGTGCGTAACTGTATTAGGCTTAGTGTAGATATGAGATAGCAATCTGTCTGATGTTGCTATCATTGCTAAAGTTGCATTCGTTTGCAGTTTGATATCTTGCTCTTGAAACGGATTACATTCGTTCCAAAATTTTATGTACGTCTCCTGAGAAGCAACTTTTAAAAACGGTTTAGGTTATTTATTCACCACGGCTGTATTCAATTGCATTAGTATTTGTTAGGATCTTGCACTTTTTGAGGGAATTTTTAGTTAACTTAAATGAGTTAAGGAAAAGACTTACACTGGCTTGAGAGAGGCTTATTTCTTCCTCCAGTTAAGCCACGGACGTATTGCAGTTACGTATGCACCCGTCGAGACCCCCATGTTGTTGCCTGTGCTGGATAACGCACTCCGGAGTATGAACGTGGAAAACTGTTATATAAAAGCCACTAAGTAGAATGAAGGATTTCGCATATCATGCAGCTGTAGCTGAATTGATGAGTACATAAGAGTATGAGAAGGATAGAAGTTGCTTAGGTTGTCCTTCGAGGTTTTTCCTGATCAGTTGCGTTCCCTTCATGAATTGATCAAGTCAAAAAACTGGGCATATGTCGGCATCATCAGGAACAAGTGCGACATGGTGGATGCTTAGTAATGCCTTGGTTTCGTGATTCATATTATCATGACAATGCTCTTAGCTATATGGAAGATATGTCCCGCAATTATGAGCTGAGCGTGGAAGAGTTAACCGAGGAGCTGTCAACATTCTTAGCCCTGCTAAGCACTCAACATTGCCAGACGATCACGGCACTAGATATATCGCATACCTAGCAATGAGGAAGACAAATTGCTATGTATAGGCAGTCGTACATGGAATCCCCCTCGAATTGCTTGCTTGACCTAAGGGTTCTGTTCAATAGTGCCTCTGGTGTGTTTCCTACCTGCGATTTTGCAGCTGCTATCTTCCTGTATAATGGATTTTAGTCGCTAAATAAACAATAACCATAACGATAAATGATAGCGAAAGACTTTTCTGGCAAAAAGATACCCATAGGTTGGGCGTGAGTGTATGTATGTGCATATTCGCACATCCTGAATCATCATTCAATCCTTCCTTCGCATATAAACAAGTATACTGCTATCTAAAAACTCGGCACGGCAGACACAATGAACCTGTATAAATGATTGAGTAAACTGACAGTCATGAGGCAGTTTTGTTGTTTGGGGTACAGTCACTTGGGGTCGCCTTTACCACGCCGAATCTACGTCTTGGGTTATTTTGAACGCATTATCAAGAACACAGTTTTCGGAACCGGCTTTCATACGTATTGTACCTAATGGTTGAGCATGGAAGACACAGTGGTTACATAGATTTGGAAAACTCTAACTTCATAGCGACCAAGAATGTGTGTTTAAATTTTTACTCTTCTATATTCCCTTGAGAACCTCCAGTAGCATTGTCGCAATTACTGGTGACGTCTGAAATATTGTCATCTACTTCCTTCCTTCCTTCCTTCCTTCCTTTGTATACATTTGACTTTATCTTTTAAAGGTTCTAAAATTGCAGCATAATTTCCAGGTTGTGCTTGAACGTTTTTGCGGTATTTGGATATACCCTCTACATATCAACCTTCTGCATTTCATGATACACAAGGGAATGCTTTGTGTCAAAATCGGATTTATATCCCGAAATTACGGACCGTTTGGCTACTGACACATGCGCATTCCAGAACTGGACAAAGGCGTATTGGTAGAACCAATAACGGATAAGACCGATAACACACATCGTACGGTGTGCGTCCTAGTTCCATGTCTCGCACAGATAGCGTCACGCTTCACTGCACAATCTATTGTTCTCTTATCCAAGCTGCTTCATGTTGAACCATATATGGCAGCATTTCATGCAAGCTATTGTTTTGAATATGTGCGAGACATGGCCCGCAGTAGGAATTTATCGGCAAAGCCTAATGGTTTATTGGTAAAAAGTGCACGATATTTACTGAGTAGGACCATGTCAACGGTACTTACGTTAATAACATATTTCTTTGCATGAGCATTCAAACCTTTAGAAGTAGCATAGATGTTCCAGGACTGCACGCTTTTTTCTATAGGAACAAATTTCGAAAAAACATAAGGCCTTGAAGCGTCAAAAGTTTAAAACATGCTAAGAGTACTAAGGTATAGATCAGAAAATATTTGTTCTGTGAAAGTAAAGTGACCCACTATTTAGCCGTCAAGTATTATGTTTACCTAGTCCATGCTAATTTTCTGACGATTGAGTACTAAAACCATGACATTCGGTAACAATTGAGATTCTCTCTGAAAAATATACCTAAGAACAAACTTAGAACAACTTTAGACTTAAATTTGACCAAAGCCCAGTTCCGTATGGGGTCATTGTGGCCTTTGTACGTATGGGGGGGTTGATGATTCCACCCTAACTACCCCCCTAGTATTTCCGGATTAGCTATAGCTATGACCATCAAACTTGGTACGGTGACAGACCAATCTGTAATGAATAATTTGACGTCATCATAACTTATGCAGTCTCATTAATTATTCAGTGATATCATCATAATTAGTAGTGGGTGCCTAATTATGCTAAATTTAAAAAATTTGCATAGTTAATTATTTTAACGCGATTTTGCTTGGGTTATATTGCAGTGAGACTTAAGCAACTAAAAATAGGCTCCATGTCCCCAAACCTCTTCATTTTCAGCCATTTTATGGAGTTTATGTGTTGCAAATGCAGAAAATTAGTCGCATGTACGTGACAAAAGGCTGATATCTCGCGGACAGGTGAACCAAATTGCACCAAATTTGGCCAGGATATACGTAAATTCCTATAACAGAAAGCCTAAAAAACAAGTTGTAAACTCGAGGAGGCTGAATCAACCCTCCCCCCTCCCCCCATATGGAATAGGGTTAAGAACACTGAAGCTTTAGTTAAAAAAAAGGTACGTTCCTATAAGAATAAGCATGTAGGAGCGACGCCAGGCATGACACCACTTGCGGAATTTTTTATTACATTGCTTTCTCACTCGACTCTGTCATTTAGCCTTTCTACAATAAAAATTCTCTTTGATTTAGTTTCCCACATCGAAATTCGTAGCGTCGTCCTTCGGATGCTCACGATTTTCAACACCCAACCATCAAAACATCCGTTCACTGTTGATTATTGGCAGGATTTCTTGTTTAGCAGGTTTTCTATTAGCTCTATGTTGCATGCTAATATATTGGAGAATCTTGTGTATATATTGCCAAGGTACATGCCAATCACCGGATGATTTTATCAAGATAAGTATGAAAAGACATAAATAACGCACTTGCATAGCGTCCAAAGCTTTTGTTTGTTGGTTGAACTGGATTATGAGTCGAGAACAAAGAACCTGGAGAACCTTGGGCTTCAAATCAAAAAGCCAAGTGTTGGCAAGGTTGCGTCTGCAAGTCTCCAATATTTGGCAGGCCATAATTGCACACCAAAAGAGCATTGTTTATACTGGTCAATGTATTACCGGCCAGTATGTTGTTGTGGTGTAACACTCGCTCAAAGGCTAAGCCAAACAAAAATATGTTTCTAGTAACGTTTTGAAAGCAAAAATACCTTTATTGTAAAGACACTTGAAACAGTTTCACGCAAGTAATGAAGATCTTTATCAGGAAATTCGTTTCCTCGAAAATCATACATGTGCAGTTTTGGGTGCAACGATGAGTAAGACTGCAGCATTTTCTTTGCTTTGGTGTGACAGAGGCGAGCAATATTGCATGCAACATCTGAAACATGTTTGCTGAGCGAACACGAAATGATATGGACTCTTTGTACTTAATGATTTTGAAAATTTAGAGGAATGATGTTAACTAGTATTTAAACGTTTTAATGTACTCTGAACAACTGGAGGAAGGACCGGAATCCCTCCAATAAGTTATGAGCTTGTTTATAGTAGGTTGTTTATACAAGGCTTTCACAATATCAAAGACAATGCAATTCTTACATGAATGTTCCATTGTATTTAATCATTTGTTTTAACTTAATCAAGTGCAATAACTTGGAAAGTAATCTATGAACATCTTGCACATTTTTTCCATCTGCTACCTAAAGAGGAGATAAGTTCTGTAGAATTAAGCACATTGGACGACATTCTAAGCGAAAAAATGTTTGTGTTACTTCGAGCGAAGAAGTGCCATATTGCTCGTCAGAGATGAATAAACCCTTTCCTGTTGCTTATGAAACAATAATAAATTCTTCCAGTAGCAGAAAAATTTACTGACGTCTTCGATTCTACAGCAAGTCACAACCAAGGTGTATACGTCTGTGATATGCAGCGATGGGTGGGGACCTTGCCATTGAAGGAGTGAACAGAATTTCTTTTGATTGATTGTCGATGTGGATGTTCTGATTTGTTCTGCATATTCCTGTCAACGGTAGGTATTAGGAACGTCTTCTCTGCGTCCTAAAGGATTTGAAATTGAGAATTTGTATCACCTCAGCATGACGAATAGATCGGTCTTTACTCTGCAATGACTTTATATCAAAATCGCATCTTACATTAGAAATCTGCTTGTCAGAAACATAGTGTCAAGTACTCTCAAAAGTAAAGGAAACTTGATTAGTACAGCTACTAGATCAGGGAGAGTTAAGAAACATTTTTTTATATTCGAACTTCATACTCCCCTTATTACCCATGATAAATACTCTTTGTACAAGAACAATTTTGTAAGAACATGAATCTCAACTAAGAAAAGTCTAAGAACAAACCTGGCTGAGATTGAACTCAACATTAACAACTCCATTTTATGGTAAAGATGATCAAATTTTTTAAAGCTCTATAACTTTATGGGGATCTATTGAAATATCAACTTTAAAAAAAAACTATAACCTTTCTTTTTTGACAGATAATTCGTCTAAGAAGAACGTGAGTCCATGTTAGAGATATTTGCCTTGGCAGGTTTGCTTACTGTGAAAATTGAAGCAATCTTCCACAAACCCTCCGAGCTGCACTTTCAGGCGTTTGGCATGCACTGAAGTTTCAAGTGTCTACTTTCTATCAAGCACAACTTATAGTCGTTTTTGCAAATCGTTATCATGCAATTAAGTTGTGGGATGACAGGGTGGGCGCAAAGAAATAATTTCAGAGTGACAAAAGCGATGGCTCTGTGCAATTAGTTATTTTGCGATCAGTCCGGGCTTCAACATTTCAGAAAATGTTGCCCCCCTGGCAATCCCATAATGCATTTTATGATGACGATTTGCGAAAAGGTCTAGTGCAGGTCTCAATCATGAAGGTCATTGGATGCCCTGAGTTGTGATGACTCACTTTGTGTTGCAAATGATCCCAGACGGCTGATCTCTCTATTATGAAAGGCCTCGTGTCGTGCTTTGGTTACTTTCTCAGAATGCTAGTCAATGTTCTGCCTTATTGGGTGAATGTCTTTCGGGTGATTTTCCCTTTCAGAAAGTCACGTGACCATCTCGATAGCCATCTTGAACAAGGTGCAATGAGACCTCGGTCGCAATTGCTGCTCAGTGGGAAAATGACAGTAGCGTGTAAAGCGCAATGAATATTATTGGAATAGCCAAAATTCAACCAAATTGCGCGATCGCAGACGTGTAAGACCAATAATAATTTTGTTGGAGGCTGTCTTGGGATTAATGGTTATGCATTGCTTAGAACAAACTTTTAAAAAAATTGGCGACTTCGCGAAATTCACGGTCAAATCTTCTTCGATCCGGCTCGCTGCTTCACCTCCAAAATGGTAATTCCAAAATCGCACAACCTGTTCACGTATAAACATATGTTTTGGCACCAACATAGAAAGTGAAATTACTACTCAATTTGAGAAACACGAGAGCTCCAGATCAATTGCTCTCGTTCGTCGCCTATGCGAGTTCGAATTGACATTACCTGGTAACCTGTGCGGCTGCGATAATGAAAGACTATCAGAAGTTATTTCCCGTAAAGATTTTTGTCATAGGTTTCTAGTTGTCCATTTGAACTCTCAGCAATCAGCTTTTATTTCAGCATGTAGCTCCTAGATCCTTTGGGCACTGCCACGTGAGAGCAAAAGGTAAACCTTAAAGAAACGCTGACAACGAAACTTGGTACAAGAAGCACGACTTAGAACTTAAAATATACAAAGACGTATTCAAACATCAATCTGTTCCTTTCTTGCCAAGTTGCTGAATTTTTAAACGACTTATTTCAATCACAATACAAACTGCACGTCCTCATTGTAATCCGTATAATCCTCAAATTTTCAAATATTATTGTGTGTCTTATTTTGAATGCAAAAATGTGACTCCTACATACCCACTTCAACTTTCAATGGATGCAGACTTGGAACAGTTACGACTAGAAATATCAACATGTTGTCACGAAAAAAACAACAAGAATGTTTAGTGCTATTATTCTGCTGTGTACCTACAGACTCGCTGTTCCCACGTCTAGCCTGCTTATATGCCGAGGATTGGCCCTAGATATACTAGGAACAAATGGATAGGCCTGTATAGCCTTCATTCGAGTTGCACCTGCTCAAATTCTCTCTCGTTAAAAGTTACCTTGGGCATGTAGGAATAATATTTTGGCATTCAAAACAAAGATACACGAAAGATATTTCTGGATGTATTTAACGTTGTCAACAAAAATTGATGTCTTCATCAACCTTCATCAAGCCTTCAAAGAAATTTCCAAAACACTCGTTTTACCATCCTTTACTTTTTGTCCAAGCATTAGTGTCTCCTTGCAAATATTGGTGTAACTTTAGTCGAACGGGTCACAATGAAAGTTCTTGGAAGTTCTAAGTCATGCAGAAGGAGGCTAGACTGACATATAACTTCCACTTTATTCAGGAGAAAGGCGAGCGACTATTCTTTATAGCGGTTTTTATAGATTGAGTGGGATTACCCTTGTTCCTAAGTAAATGAAGATACATGGTAGTCAAGGAATCCAAAAATGGAGATGTCCTTTTGGTTCCAGACGTGCACATAAAGTTAACAATCACAGAAAAGTCTGTTTAGTCAATTTGTATGAGTGTGGTACGTCAAGGACACTATGCTACCTTCTCATGTCACACTTCATCTCTTCCTGGTTTCCGCTGCCACAAAATCGCTACTGGGGATATAGGCTTGTTATGTTCAATGCACTGTTTCTACAGGATGAGAAAACCAGGCTTCCATAGCTGCAGTTAGCATTCTAACTTCTTACAATATACACGTTCTTGTTGATGTTGATGATAACCTTCCCATCTTTTCTGTTTAGGTATTCGTAGCTGACATTATGGCGCTATCAAACGACTCTGTTCTGATAGCTGGAAAGAACGCATCGTCCAATGTCATGCTGTCAGGAAATGTCTGCCCTGAGTCAGTCAACATTGTTTTTACAAGATACCACATTGCTTTGCTTGTCATTGCTATTCTTGCGGTTGCACTCAATGGGTTTGTTCTGTACGCTTTTGTGGCATGGTTGCGCAAATGTACTCCTTCATGTTGGATCTTAATGAGTCTGGCTATGAGTGATCTGTTCACAGGGCTTTTTGAAGCTCCTCTTCAACTTGTTACAAGTTTACGTGTCCTCCCATACTGTCGGTACGAGGCCTTGTTTGCTTTTTCGGAATTTCTCCATACCTTGACCGTACACTCAAGCACATTTAACATTTGCACCGTTACAATTGATCGGTACTTGATGGTTTGTTTTCCCATCAAGCATACGGTGTTCATTACAGAGAAGGGAACAAAAGTGACTCTGTGTATTATCTGGACTATCTCAGTTGTAATTTCAGCTGTTCCGTTCTCTTTTAGAGGCAACCGTGAAGTTGACTCTATTTACTACACATTTGCCATGATATCATTTTTCTTTATCCCATTAATTCTAATGACACTTTTATTTCCAATCATGGTCAAAAGGATTTACCTGTGGAGCAAGAGTCGCAACAGGTTGCGTCATCGATTGGCAGCCGAGTACAAAGCTGCAGTTTTGTTTTTGATAATGTATCTGATTTTCGTTTTCAGTACAGCTCCTATGCAAGTCATGAAATTGTTGATTAACTGGAACTTTCATTTTGAAGGAATAACTCCAACTTTGTTGGAGGCTCTTGTCTGCTTACGATTTGCAGCTTCTGTGATGAATCCAGCAATTTATACTCTAAGAACGACAGCATTTATGAACGCCATGCAAGCGATGCTTGGCTCGGTGCAATTAGCTGCTAGGGGGAGCAGGCGCTCGACATTGACGAGGCATCGGCGACAGCGTTCGTGCAGCTCAAACAGTGGGCGCACCATTAAAATGAGCCTTCTCATGGATACACGAAAACGAAATGGTACTATTGTAGCGGATTTCCACAATGTTAATTTGCCTCCGATCGAGGGTGCTGATTTGTGAAGTGCGAAATCGATGCAGTGAACAAAATGAAGTTGTAATTATATTTATTTTAATTTGCGCAGCCATGGATAAAGATTCCTATTTTAATTCGGCATATATATAAACGATCCCTTTAACTTAAATGTATGTACCATAAGAAAAGTCGTCTATGTATATGCATAGTATAACGTAGTATAATAAAAATGTACATTATGAAAACATAATCAAATTAGAAAGTATTATTTGTCTTTCATCGCCTTCAAAGCACTCTTGCTCTATTTGCTCCGATGAGGTAAACTTCTGCAGCGCCTTTATTTTTCAATAAAAAGTAGCGGATCGAGCTCAATACAGTTGTCTCTCGATAACTCGAATCTAGAAAATTCGAACTACACTATCAGTCCCCACAAACGCAATTCGATCAACGATCGTAAAAGATCGTTGATTCGATGAAAAAACTCTCGCTAACTTGAACTCTCGACAGGTCGAACATTTTTCAAGCACCACCAGGGGCGGATCCAGAGTGACGCAACTGATCCTATTGCATCACTCAGATTTCTCAAAGTCACAGAGATTTTGTCGTGAATCTCTTGTAAATCTTGCTACAGTCTTCAG
>JAOBRC010294126.1:0-13532 GCA_027575255.1 Scolionema suvaense
ATTTCGCGGTTTTTTTAACTCGACCGCGAAACCGCGAAATTTTCATGCCGCGAAATTTTCATGCAATAAAGTAGTCCTGCAAAAAAAAACAATTAAATAAGAAAGTCTGAAATCTGACTCAAGTCAGAAGAGTTGCATGCCTGCAATGCTGCCTTGGGCAAAATACTTAGCTAGCTTTATTGACTTCGCACCAAATAGATAAAATCTGTTTCATATAGATATGTAAATTATCAGAAGTATGCCAGATGCAAGTGAAAAAAAACAAAGAAAAAAGAATGACGTTATCATGAAAACATAATCTAGTGAAACAAAACAAGTACACAGAATGTGGGGACTCCCGCAGCACTTTTTTTGTACAATGAAAGTCTGGATCACATCAGAGAAAGTAAATAGACAGACAATCATAGTTAAAAAAGGTGAATCAGAATGGAATTATATACTGTAGGTCGTAAGGCTTTCCCCCATCCCAGGAGTGGTTTACAACATGCATACAGTTGCCTAAAATATTCACACCAAAAATAACAATAAACAGATTAACCGTTCATGACACACATGGGAAAACCCCTAAAAATTGCCATTTTCAGACATAAATTACCACTCGCAAGCCGAACCAGATTGTTTATCCAATTCTTGCCATTTTTGGAAAAATGCATGAAAAACGCCTTTTTTGAATGTGTATAAATTGCCACTGGCAAGCCGAACGAGAGTTCTCCCAGATTGACACGTGGTCTATAGCATAACTAATATTGCCTGGTAGTTTCACACCAAAACCAAAAAAAAGTAATGAACAGATTTTGAACTATTCTTAAACAACCCCTAAAAATGGCCATTTTTGTGCATAAATTGCCACCTGCAAGCCAACCGAGAGTTTTCCCAGATATGACATATGGTTCACAACATAACTACTATTGCCCAGTAGTTTCACGCCAAAAACACACAAAAGTAATGAACAGATTTTGAACTATTCTTAAAAAAGCCCTAAATATGGCCAATTTGGGGCATGAATTGCCACCTGCAAGCCAAACAAAATTGTTCTTAAAATTACGGCTCCATTCGTTTTCCTCAATTGCAGATTGTCAAGTTCACACCAAATTTTAGAAAAATTTATTGAGCAGTTTTCCAAGAAAATGCGTTGGTGACGAATGGACGGACAGACAGACGGACGGACGGACAGACAGACCTCATTTCACAGGACTCTTCCGCTAAAGCGGGAGTCCAACAATACTGTAAAGATATTCCCCGGATAGTAGCTACATAACGTTATAGGTTACCTCGCATACATATTAATATACTCCGCTAGGGTTCTAAATCAGAAAAGATCAGAAGATTCAATAAAACATCCATGGATCCTATACCTATAGCTAGCTAGACAAGGATGGTTTGGACACTTGTTACTTTATATCACATGCTTCCATTCTCACAACAGGGTTTCAAGATCTCATCCTCAACGAAAAAGGTTCCTTCTCAACACGGTTACAAGCGAGAGACTCTGATGATAGGAACGGAGGCCGGGAGGTACATCATCCGATGGATTCTAAATTGGTGGTTATTTCTAACACTTCTGAATTTTATATCACATTACGCCCCTTGGAAGTATTTTTGACATTTGATGTTTCAGTGCTCTTGTGTGACATAATCTGTCACTGGTCAATGTTTTTTTCCCACCCGTAACTTTTTGTCCTTACAACCATACGCAAAACCACTGTTAGCTTTTGTGGATTCACTGAATTATTTTCTATGAATAATCTATGCCTGACAAATCAAGTTCTAAGCCATTTTTGCTACTGATGAGCATTATCTTTTGAAGAAATTGTGATACATGCTTAAAACGGGAAATAGGTAAGTTTGTACCCTTATGTATCACCAGATGTCAAGAAATTGTGAAGTCGAATACAGTACCTTTGATACCGTCTACAAATTTTTTGATGTTCAATTGTTTGAAAGATATTTAGGTATGAGAATATTAATTACTCTATTTCTGTGAATCAACAAGATGCGTGTTATGTATGGTTTTAGCCCTAAACTGCACATAACATGTCATCAGTAAATCTTGCCAGACTTCAGCCAAACCTGACAAGAACTGTATACATATATACATCTCATTCACTTTTCATTTTTTTGATATATTAGAATAGTTACCTGTCCCAAGATAGAGTTTTACTCACACAAATCAAACTTCATCAGTATCACCACCAGTGCTTGCTAGGTGTGCCATCAAAAACCTTCCGGTTTCTTCCAGTGAATGAGTGGCTATGTTCCAAGAAGATAGGGAAACATACAAATGAAAATGATTAAATATGCCCTAGTCTTCTCACTTCTTCTACAGGCTGGTTCAATAGCTCCCCTGAATGAGGTATCAGATGTGTCTATAATCAGGGTATGAGACATTCTTTCTCTTGCCAAGAATAGAATGTATATAAATATACTTTCTGAGCCAGATTCAGCTGTTGGTGTCAATTGTTGTAATTGCAATGGCTTGAATGCCTAACCATGGCATGCACATTAGAGTGTTTGAATATGTTGAATCTTAATAATGTACACCATGAAAACGAGATGTTTCAGGGTTGGAATCCATGAGCTAAGTTAGCTTCGCAGTTTTGATAATGCTAATTGGGGTTTTAGGTGTGCATTGTAACCACCACCAGTCAGTCACGGCTAAATCCTGAAAGCTTTGCAATGGCTACCTGCAGTTCTGACACGTCTGGAATACCCTATCAACCAACGTCAAAGCAAGGACAGACACCTTTCACACAGAGAATGCACATATCACCAATCACCTCTGCGCAATTAGCTCTAGAACAATCCTTAATGATATGTGAGAAAATGCCTGAATATTCAGTCAAAATCATCGTGGTTTATGTTTCATTATATTTTGGAGAAATTTACATAGTGGGGACTAAATTTTATTGCTCTACACAATGAGGATACATGACAGATACCCAATTAGGAACTCGTAGACACAATACTATCTAACTGATCACAAAATGTTACACTGATTACAGAGGGAAAGCTTAAAAAATGGCAATTTTTGCACGCTTAAAGTATTCATGACCTTGCAACAAGGAATTGATACTCTCGATGCCCATTTGTCTGTTGAGATCTGATTTTCAGAAAATGTGGCCGATGTTTGTAGAGGAAAGTGTAAGCTGTTCATGCTGTTGTAAGCTTAAGTGTAAAATACACAATCCAATTAATTGGTCCAGTTAAGTGGCTTCGATCGTGTAAACGCAAAAATTGTACAATTTTCACCTACTTGGACCAAATTTTTAATTTTAAGTGTTCAATTTTGCCAACTAATTGGATGAACACAGCTCATTATATATGGCAAACACCAATAGTCTTCAGCACACCAGCACAGAACATGTGCTTGTTGAGCATACATTTCTTTCTTACGATACGTGTCCAATTTTTCACATTCAACTAATTGGACCAATTAATTGGATCGCGTATTTTAGCCTTTAGGTTCAGTTTGAAATGTTTCAACACCCACCGAAAATGAGAAACATGGCTAAAAAAACTCATAGCTTAAAATGAGTATCAGAAAAGCCTCCCATTTATAGTTTTACATGAAGTGGAATGGTATTCGCAAAATACACATATAGACTTTCGAGTGAACCCCATCTACACTAGAATTTATGTGCTTTGTCATAAAAAAATTTGAGAAAATGACCGAATATTCAGCCATTTTCCAAAAATCTCTTTAGTTTCATTTTGAGGCAAACTTGCAATGCTTTCTCGCTTAGTTTGAGGTTTTCTTTTTTTTTCTCAAATATTCTATCAAGGCCGTTTCTAGGACAGATTTCATTTTTGTTTACCGAATATTCAGTCAAAAGTGAAAGCCTTTATGCCAAGGCATGAAGAGAATATAGGTATGCATCACTGACATACTTCCCTTAAAAGACTTTGTTTGCATTTCATTAGAAAATGACTGAAAATTCAGTCATTTTTGTTTAGTTCAAACGATGATTGAAGTAAACAAAAATGAACTTCAGCTCAATTGTAAACGTTCTATAAGCAATACATATAGAAAATGAGTAATCAGTGGGAAATCAAATGACAGAATAATCAGTCATTTTCTCATTGTTTCTTTAACTGCTAAAGCACTTCCATGTTACCTGATAACAGATGCTCCACCTTCGCATAGCGGGCCTGCTGCCTATTCGTTGTGCTATGGAGAACACAAAGATCAGGGCAGCAGGCCCCTCACAACATCTGGTACCAGGTAAGAATATAGCTACCAACGATTTTTTTCTTGATTGCTACTGCTATGATTGGTTTTAGCTACACTTGCAGCTAAATGTACAATTCTTGCTGTTCTCAACTTGTTGTCAATTTGCAGTCTTGTTCCTAGCTAGCTTGTTGTAAAAGATGAAAGACTGATGAATCACTGAGTTGTTAGCTACAATGTTTTTCTCCATGGTGGAGACCCACCACTCCTCCAGACCAGAAAAATTCTGTTTGGGTATGCCCCTATCCAATCAAGAACATCTTTGTACACGTGCGGTTATTTTTAAATTGCTGCCTGTGTACATTTGTTTGCGTTCGTTGACTTCATTCGTTGACTCCCTGAATGTCCACATGCCAGGGGCGGATCCAGGGAAAAATCTGACTGATGCAAAAACCACTTCCATAGCGGAGCTCTAGCTACAGAAGCTGATAAGCCTTTAGAACTATTTTAGCATGAATTGCATATTCTGGCCTTCTCTTAATACTCCCTTTTAAAATAAAAAGTTAGACCAAGGAGGTTGGTCATACTCTGGGTCAACTTGTTGATCACATAACGTACAGCAACTTGGTCCTTGAGGTGGATGTGAGCATAATTCGGATGTGCTGAAAGCGCACATGGCTATTGGCACTCGATTTATTCTTTTATTGTGGTGTCCCCTTAGTTAACATAATGCATTTAACTCTGCACCGCCAGTTGATCGCCGTGCATGGTTGATGTCCCCATTGCTCTCTCACATCTCTGCTTCATAAATCACTATGGCAAATCTGCATTGCGTCCTAGCTCTGCGTTGCTGAAAATGAGCAAAGTGGACAAATATACAAAGTTTGGTTCATTGCTCTCTGCTGCGGTCGCAGGTGTTCAGAAAGCACACTGAAGCTATTTTTTATGTAACAACCATTAGTGGCAAACTCTGCTTTCCCCAAAGGCTATCTGAAGACTGTTGCAAGATATATAAAAGATTCACTACAAAATCTCTGCAACTGTTAGAAATCTGAGTGATCCAATAGCATCAGTCGCGTCACTCTGGATCCGCCCCTGGATGCTCTATGTATTTATGAGTACGTTCTGATGGACGAAAGAGATCGCATCACTTCGCTAGTAACCTGAAATCAGCTGTTTCTGTTCTCTGCATAGGGGGCTGACACGGCTAAGAGCCAGAAGCTCCAGTAGAGGAACGGAAACACCTAATGTCAGGTTATTCGCTAGCTGCATGCCGCTTGTAGCCTGGCATGAAGGGTTTATTTTCCTTCCGCTCCATTCAAACTCACAAGGAAAAACTGGTGAGGAGAACTTTTCGGCACTGAGGCACGATAGGTGCTGATCATCGGTGAACAGACACTTCTCTTCTTCTTCTTCTTCTTCTTTGGTGCCTTCTACAGGATGGCCTGCAGGCACACTCAAGGTGGAGGTGCAGACAATTGTAGCTGTGACCTTTTGGTCTTTAGGTCTAGGAGGTATAGAGGAGAAGATGATTGGGAAGGCAAGCTAGCTGGACACACTTCTGGTCTCTGGTCTCAGTCTATTGCATTGCATTTTCTATCAGCTGCATCTCCTGCATAAGCTGCAGCACTTCAGTGTTCATTCACTAGCAGAGCAGTTCGAGCTAGATCTGGATAAGTTGCAGCATTTCTATTAACAGGCTATATTTGTCCATACACTAGCAGAGCAGTTCAAGCTACATCTCCTGGGCAAGTTGTAGTACTTCACCGTTCAACAGAGCTGTTCTTGTGTTGTCCTGCATACGATGCAAGCAGCACTTCACTGTTCTACAGAGTTGACCTTGTTTGTTCTCCTGCATAAGATACAATATTTAGCTGTTCTACGGTGCCTGCTCTCCTGCATCAGGTGCAATACTTAACTGTTCTGCAGTGGAGGGGGGGGGGGGTCTTTCTAAGCTGCAGCAATTTGTCTGGACTTCTGGTCTAATGCGCTATGTGATCACAGCAGATTCACTATTTGTCTGTGTGCATCAGAATAGGGTATCCTGTCCGCCTCACTACTACCTATCAACTACAACAAAGGTTTTCTATAGAAATCAGTACTCTGGGGCAGCTTTTGCATGGATAATATACGTTGCCATGCGGCTACGGGCTTCCAGGTTAGGTTTATTTTGGAAAGGTCTAAAAGGGCAGGACAGGATAGTCAGTGAAACCTGTCATTGATGAAAGTTGCATCCGAACAGTGAGGGTACACCTTGTCCTTCTGCGATACATTAAGGTTTGGGTTAAGTTGGAGCATGCCAGATCTCAAACGAAACACAGCACATGCTTCTCATCTGGAGAAGTTGGTCTAGGTACACCTCTCGAGAGATGCCAGTCTTGATTGGAGCAAGTCTTTGTAGCTTCTTAGATGTTTGAAGGCAGTTAAGGAAGTTTGAGTTTACATGGGCAAGGGTTTCTTCTTGCACTTGGCGTTTCCATGACAATTTGGATAATGGTACCAATGAGGCATAGATCTGTTGGAAGATCATATTTAGCCAGAATTTTTAGAATGTTATGAAGGAAGGGGCCCTTGTTTGCCAAAAAGGGTGTGGTCTGCTCGTGGAGCACAAGGCTGTTGAGTGGTTTGTTATCGGAGTTGCGTCCAACGCAGAGCTTCCAGGCAAAACCCAGAATCTGTTGATGAACTCTTGTTTCCATTGGTAGGCATCCTGTCTCTCCGAGAAGAGCTATTTTAGGGGTTGATTGGGGGACTTTGAGAATGTGCCTAAGGCAGTTCAGTTGGTTTTGCTCAAGTTGGTCAATTTGTCTTTTGGTTAGGATCCATGTTTAACATCCGCATATGGCTGCAGGTATGATACATGCTTCAATCAATTGTAAAAGAGTTGTGGTCTTCATTCGTGCAAGAACAGCATCGTTAGCTGCAGCCAGAGGCACTTCTAGCACTCTCCTGGATGTTTTTTGTTTTAGGTCGATGTGGCTATCTAACCTTCCAGATGATGTTATAATTCCTCCAAGGTACTTGTATGATGTGCATGTCTGTAACTTTAAGGGGCCGGCAGACTATTCATGTGTGTAGTATAGTTGCCATAGTTAGGTCCCCTTACAAGAATTTTACTTTTACTTCATTAGACATTGCTGGGTAGGGTAATGCTTCGTTTATTGCTCAGCTTCTTTTGGTTCTTTCCTTCCCTTTCCTATGTTGGTTATGGTAGCAATGGTCCACTTAGTTGGGATCTGTTCGCTATTGAAGACTGCCGTGAAAAGATTGAAGAGGGATGCTGTCATGCAGGGTCCGCCATGTATCAACATTTCATTTAGCCCTTGGTCAGCACCGGGAATTTTGTTGGTTGGCAAGGTTCTTATAACTTCATGGATTTCTAAGATGTCCAATGGCCTGTTCATTAGGTCATGTTCAAAGTCAGTACATGGAGCAGATTGAGCACTGTTGTCTCAACATTTTGCGTCCATTCATGAGTGTTGCGATATGCTTACGGGCGATATGGCTTTAAAGTACGAGCACGCTTAACCAAAACACAAGCAGTCATAAATATAAGGTAACTTACGGGTCTTCCGCGTTTATTGACTACTATACGGCACACACTATAAACACATCTTACAAGCGGCTAGTCCCATACTCAAGAGAGCTATGTCTCGGTTACCCCGATATATCATAACAATGAGCAAGGTGAGATCTTGCCTGGTTCAAGTCTTTGTAGCTAGGGTATTGTGCTGTGTAGAGCTTGATCTCCTCTTCAGAGAACAGGCGAGATCCATATTCTTTTCGTACTGCCACTATATCCTCTTGGTTTGGTTGCTTTTTTACCTAGTCTAACTATATATATTCCAGAATTACCAGCTACCGCCTTCCTGTAGCTAGCTATATATCATCTTTTGAAACTTCTTAGAAGTTAGGATTGCTTGCTGTATCTCAATGACACTGCGTTAGTCCTGCTGAGTTTCTCTGTAAGCTTTTAGGGTGGCGGATATGGTAGTACCATTTTGGGACATTATTATAGCTGTTTCATAGGCTGCCTTAGCTAGCCGCTTTTCTGCACGTGCTGCCTTGATCTGAGGAGAGCACCTATAGAAGCTTGTCTCTGGGTGAAGCACCACAATTCAAAATGTGAAGAAAATGCCTAACTAATATACCCAAACGTAACCTTTTCCAGTAAAAAAGCGGCCGTGACATCAAACAAGGTTGCAGATGGTGGCCAGGCTAGGCCATGCCAATGCAGCTTGCTGCTCGGCAACTATAAATCAGTAACCAAAGCAGTATGTGGAGTGCTACATGACTGAAAGACAAAACGCGGGAATTGACTAGGTAGGTCCGGCGTAGCTTAAAGCAGATAAAGAATACAAAAAGATAGCTAGTGTACTACGTCTGTCTCTGTGGGTATCACATGAGCCTACTGAAAAGTAGCTAGACGACGAGAGAATCACGAGAATCACAAGCTGGAACATTGAAACGTGGAAAAATGTCAGCCAAATGCTTGGAACTTTGGTTGCGTGCAAATGTAAGTTTATTTTGAAAATTGAAAGGAATCGTCAAATGCTTGAAAGCTTTGTTGCATGCAAAGCAAAATTTACGTTGAACATAGAGAGAAGTTGTTGATTGAATGCTTGAAAGTTTGGCATCATCGAGTAGGAGTAAAGTCACGTGTTGCGAAAGTGGGACACTATGGAAGGGCAAAGACTCACGACAAAACGTTTTGGGATTTCTCTGCTTCTGCAAGATATCAAGACATGTGTAGCTATAGGTAGCTAGGTATACACCATTCACTCGGAAATTTAATCATTGTCATGCTCTGCAGTTGCAGATTGCCGCTCATATATGTAGCTAGTTAGCTAGCTACATGCGCAGGAGTGCCAATATAGATCGGGCTGGGTGTGATGAACTTCTAGGAAGACAGTTCAGAACGAATAGCTACTGTACCGAATAACAGCTTCATTCAACATAATCCTGATCTAGAAACAGAAAGAACATAGCTATAGCTAGCTATGTAGCTAACGTGATCAGAGACATATATAATTATCAAACAACACATAATGCAATATCAGCAATATCACAAAATTCTTCGAAGGGGAGAGGTTTCAAGCACATTACCCTTCTATAACAAAGTTCTTTAACTTTTCAAGCATTTTTCGAATCCTGCTTGATCCCCGCAAATGATTTTCTTCACCAGCACTAGCATTTTTCACGGCGCCAGAGTCAGACAAAAGAGCTTTAGAGCATAAATCGGAGTTCTCATGAGCCACTTCATGGCTGTCTGAAGAGCTGTTGATTTGAGAGTCAGTAACAGTTATTTCCTAGTTTAGCTACAGGACAAGGCGCTAAATCTCCAAGCGAAACAGAAGTTTCATGTCTGTCTGGAAATCCAACATTAGCATAAGTTGGATTCACACTAACAGGGATTTATCAGAGTAGTTTCACTGACTACCAGTTTTGGCATAAGACTTATAGTTTTTCCAAACCATTTCACTGATCTTCTCCATGAGTATTTGCTTGGGGTGTGAGAGAAGGGCCTGAATTAAAACTTGAAATCACGTTTTGGCAAAGACTGGCGAGCATTTGACACCTTGGCATATGCCAGAGAAGCCAGATAAGCTGGAAATTATACATGTGCCTTTCATCATGTTCCAAATATATAAATAAGATTTTCGTAGTGGTTGTTGGCTTCCTATTAGAAGCCAATTAGAGGTCGGTTTTATATGCAAGGATTAATTGATTTGGATGAATGAAGTATGAATCATGATGAAATAAACTTTGAAGGTGTTAGTTACTGAATTATCAAACACTTTCTTTGAGAATCTTAACGGTTGTGCAAATGGTTTAAGTTATGGTTCTGCAAACTTTAGGTGAAGGATTGAGTTCCAAAAATTTGAAGATTGGATTTTGGCTATTGTATACTGTAGTCAGTTTGTACTTGGATAAATCCCTGCACTACCGAGCTCAACTCTTGAGACAAGATCGCCATTTTTTGCCAGAGCGAACAAATTTCTGGAGATAAACAGGCCCGGGAACTAGCCAAGATGGTAGGGATGAACCAGACGAGCAATGTCTTGGAAAGTGAAAGAATGCTTCATATGGAGTGAATTTAATCCTTATGTATAGAAGTGAACGCACAGAATGAAGAGCATGTGGCAAAACACTTTCCCAGTACTTAACATCCAGGTCATGTGTTCTGAGTGCAAGCCTCACATTCTTCCAAAATAATTCCATTATAACGTTCTACTTGTGAATTGCCAATAAGATGGTATGGTGTACTGCATCTACTAGCAATGTTCTTCTGTAACAGGGTATGATTTTAATTTGCGACTGATAAACAACGATCATCGATCAAAATGCATGTGAGATGGGAAGCCGACGAAACTGAATAGTTGATCTAAGCACTTAATGACTGTCTGTGAAAAAACATCTGGGCGTGGAAAAGCAAACGGAAAACATGAATGTTCATCTACCACAGTAAGAAAATATTTATTTTTTGATGAAAAAGGAAGAGGCCCCTTAAAATCGATGCTTACACCATCTAGAGGATGTGAAGTATGGACTAAATTTGCCTCTTTAACTTAAGCAAACTTCAGCTTTAACTCAGCACAGACACAGCACTCAGCACACACTTTCTTCACGCCATCAGTGAAGTATGGTAAATTGTTGGACTTAACCCTACCAGACCCGGGCTTTTTTTGGCATCTCAGATCCGGGGGAGGGGAGGGCTACTAGGCCCCCCTCTGTAACTTCGGTTGTAGTAAAGCAGTAACCACGAAACTTGGTAGGAGTATAGCCCATGGTGTAATGCACACTTAACAGGTGGTAAAACATCAGCAGGTGGTCATTAATTATGCTGATGTCATCACATTTCAAAGACGCCTGCCCCAGCTCGGAAAACTTCCGAAATTTCAAAATTCTTCTGAAAGTGGATTATGAAAAGTTGTCAGGCATCTAGAACGTTCGGGAAGTTGTAAATACTGGTAATAACTTAGAAATAAGGGATAAAAGTGGGTAAAACACACGATTTATGCCCGAGACATGATGTCATCATACAGTATTCTACCATAACCCCTTGAAGAAAAATACTGATGTCATCGCACAGCAGGTATATACCATGAAAATTTTCTTAGCGGCCAAAATACTCTCAGGTGAATTTCTGACAAAGTCACCAAGTTTCATGGCTTTTGCTTTAGCTGTTCCAGAGCAATAGTTAAAAATGTGGAAGGGGGCCTAGTAGCCCCCCGCCCCCCCCGGGTCTAGTAGGGTTAACAAAATGCAACAGTCTAGCGACTCCAGGGTGACAGAGATTGTCATGAATTTCTAATAGATGATTGCTATGGGTTGCAGAACAAGATGACTTCGTTAAGGCATCAAGTACCACATTATCTGCTCCTGGATGATAGGAAATAGTAGTCGAATTCGCCTAATTCCACTCTCCAACACTTGATCTTACTGTTGTTTACCTTTGTTCTCTTGCGGCTGTCGAACATGAAGGCAACTGAGCTTTGGTCTGTAACAGCGGTGAAATGATTTCTCAAGAGCCAGTGTGTCCATTTTCTCACAGACTCAATAATGGCAGAGGATTCTTTCTTCACGGAAGGGTAATTGAACTCATTTTTGCTGAGTGTGTGACATGAAGGCCACAGGTCAACCAGGGGCGGATGCAGAAATTTGAAAAACCGTGTCATAATTATGCAATGAAAATAGCTAGTCACTCTTGGTATCAAGGCATGAACTACTTTGATATGCTTCACTACGATGGCAAAACAAACAACTGAAGGCAGCACATCTTTGTAAGGGAATTGCTAGCTATAGAGCTAGGTATGCTTAAAACAATTTCATTTAGTAGCTCTTACCAAGGTCCAAACTAAAATTTGTCAAACAATACAGGAAGCTTCTCAAATCACTACAGGACAGACCAGTTACCTTGCATTGAATAAGATTGCCACCTTCGAATCGCTTAAAAAATCCACCATTCCATTAAGCAGCAAAATGGTATTTTCTTTCGCTGTTTCCAATTCGAAATACAACGCAGGTTGCAGCCACATTAATCCTTACTATCGGTCCCTGAAGCTAAACACAGATCGTAATTCTCCATATCCACTTCCCTGCTCTCGGTAAACTTGCTTTCAGATAGTTCCCTGCTCTCACCAGATTTGCCTCATGTGCGTTCACGCGTTCACCTTCAGCATATTCGTCTGTTGTAACTCTGCCGTTAAAGAAAGACAGTCGTCTGACACGGTTTTCAGCCACCAATATTTACCTCAAACTCTACTCTGACACACTTCTACACTTTTTTCTCAATGGGATCAAAGGACAGTTTTCCACCTTGCCACACGAATGACTCACGTCTCTGACACGGTTTTGGACGTACTGCAAGTAGGCCATGAATTCTATGTAGACACTATTGCAAACAACAGAACAAATCTTGATTGGTTCATATCGAATGTGCCGTTGCGCCCACCTAGTGCCCAGATTCATAAAGTAACCTCAGGGATGGAAGTTTTCCGGATACAGCCGGAAATCCGGATGAGACGGCTTATGCATCTTGTTATCCGGATAGAGTTCAGGATGCTGTCCTGGAAAAATGTTATATTCAGTAATTTGCATGATTTGGAATGTAATTTTCGTAGCGATACTATTGTTTTGATTTTTTAAACGTTGTCTGAAATCTGAAGCACTTGCGAGTCTAACCTTCTAACTTTATCACATCTGCATTAGCTGTGATTGACGTGAAATGTTAGGAAATTGACTAGCATAATACATCAATTTACTGGAGCTTTAGTAGGGAATTCATAAATTTGTAGAAGAATTGATAATTTTAAAGATGACAACATAGAGGCTACATATCAAGTGTAGTGCTAAAAGCTCATGGAATATTAAGAAACTTTACTACCACAGCTCATTAACCTGGAATCAGGTTTCCATCTATACTGGAGCTGACTGCTGTTAACCATGTAGAGGGAATTGAGTCGTCAGATACTCCTTCCGAGCACGGGATCAGGCCCTCTAGGCCCCCATGTCAGGATGGATGTATGTGATCTCAGGTTGCAGCTCATTGGCCCATAATAAATTTGAAAGCTTTTTTTATTAAACGATATGTATATATTTTCTACCCTCATTCAAGTTATGATAACTCTTTTGGTGTAGGGAAAACATAGCTTACTAAAATGTATCTTGGCAATAAATACTTTCCCTGTTTAAAACTTTTGCACATTTTTATAGGTATTTTTATCCAAGCTACACAATAACATCTTGTAGGAATTTTGGCTAGTTTAACAAAAATTGACTAAACTGGCTTATGGTAATCCACGGAAACGGAAACGAAAACGGAAACTGATCATATGGCCAGTTCGTTTATTCACGCTTTCTG
>JAOBRC010294237.1:3253-21174 GCA_027575255.1 Scolionema suvaense
GATCATTAGCTGCTGTACCTGGCATCCAACCGCGAGTTTTGTAGAATAATTTCAATTGCTAATGAGGAAATGGTTGCAGTGTTATGCTCATGCTAGAAAGATAATCACCAGATCAGTGCTATGATATGGCATAATTTATCATTTGTCTAGTTTATGCATAAAACCCACTAATAATAGTTTTAAATTGTGTTTCAAATGCTTTGATTACATTGCATCCTTGACCAGGAAATACTGTATTCTTCAAGAAAACCGTTATGTACAAGTATCGAAGTTGCATGTATGAATGTATGAAACAGGTTGCGCGTTCATGTTAGTATGTGCCGGTCATCGTACATGCACCAGGAGAGGGGGGGGGGGGCAGGTTTTGACAATTTTTGCATAGAGAGGGGATGCCAGTAGAGAGGAGGGGGATTGACCAAGAAGGGGTATTCAACTCCTCTGCACACCTTGAGCAATGTATCTCTCAGTACAGTTAATTGGATCTCTGAGAAAGTCAAGGTGGTGTGAACTAAATTGATCAGAAATTCATGTTACTCATTTGAAATGGATAATTCATATGTGAAATGATACAGAGCCGGAATGAAGTGATTGTACTCCTTTTTTTGTGCCGTTTTCCGTTTTGGTATCTGCCAATCTCAGGGATATACATGTTTCACAGAGTTCATAAAAAACGGCGTTTTATTACATCCATATGTTTTGATGCCGTAATAAAAGTCCGCCCACATGTAAGTTTAATTTATCTCATTCAGAGGTTATGCGTGGCATATACCAGGGGCGAAAAGTTGCTGTGAAGAAGCTGAAAGACGACTCCAAGGCTGCACAAGCTTTTCTGGCAGAGGCGTCAGTCATGACGTGAGTTTGAATTTGAATTTATTTGAACTGTTGAAAAAGAAAAGGACAATGGTGATTTGACAATTTGGAATTACGAGCTCTTTTATCATTGAGAATGCTAGTCAACTGAAAATATTTCAGTGACATATTATCTTGTGAAATGATCATTTATTGAAATGATAGTGTAGAATCTGATAGCTAGAAGTTTTACCTTCCCTGCGACATTTGATTGATGGCTGAATCTCTTTATCAGGCCATTCTGAATGATTAGATTGTCTGCTTTTATTGTTAGTGATTATCTGAAACGCATTTTGCCTTGCACTTGAGTTTTCCACAAAGAAAATGTTATTTCATGTGTTGATGGCTTATCGTAAGTATGTACTCTTCATCTCATCTTGAATGTAATGGTTGTGGTTGATGATGTTTTTATTGCATAATACATTATGCTTTTGTTGTAGTACTCTTCATCACCGCAACTTAGTGGACCTTATCGGCATATGCTTTACTGAGAAAGAAATCAATATTGTTACAGAATACTATGAAAAGGTAATAGAGTTCAATTTATGTGCAGTCATGGAAAGGAGATAAGTTCCACGTTATTAAGTTCTGTAGGTCCTGCTTGCATAGGTGTGTTATATGAATAAGATGTGAACGAAAAATTGATATTTGCTCGCTTTTGATTTTTGGATGCCATTCTTGAACAATAATTATCGAAGCATAAATATTTTTTCCATGAGTGGAGAACTATCCAGAGTAACATCATTCATGCACATCGGTGTTGATGTTTGTACATCAGCCAGATGGTGTGGAATGGATGCTGATGAAGAAAATGCTTAGACCATTATATCGATTGTGCAAATTATTTTATGTAATGTTTATGTATGTTATGTTTAGGCAAAACATTGTCCGGAGGACCTAGAGTGATGGCTTGAGTAACATGCCTCTTGTAATCATATTAGTAGAAGTCTGAAAAATTCGGGGGTGGTGGGGCATGGCTGTTTACTTACCTTCCGTATTTCTTCTGTCGTAATTAGGGTGCATTAGTAGACTATCTTCGATCACGTGGACGAGCGGTCATCACAAAGCAAGAGCAAGTGGGATTTGCATGGTATGCTTTTTTCACACAATGCTTCATTTATCGCGTGTTCCTTAAGCACGAGCTAGTGCCCAAAGTATTATTGCTCATAATTGGTTGTTAGTAGCAACAGTATAAGATTACTACACTGGTGAAGGTTTTCCTATGGTCGAAAAAGATTGGGCCTGATTCTGCAGGAAAGAAAGGTCCAAATATTGGGCACTTGGTTCAGCAACGTTGTGGAAAATGCATGGCTCAACTCTGCCGTTTATTGCCCATTTTAGATGCTACCCTCACTTTTAGAATATGCCCTGAAGTTGTGTTATTAACCTACAGGTGTAGGTTCTTGTGTTCCGTCTTGGGATCTGAGGACGCTATACATGCTATTATAGAGAGGCGTTGTTTGGAGTCCCATACTGGATGGGTAGAAAGCACCGGGAAAGCGGTGGTTTGGCATTTCGGAGTCCTGACAGATACGCAATGAATAAAACATTAGACTAAACAATAAAAAGCTCATTTGCAGCATGAGATCGAGAGTTCTGATAGTGCAATGGGCAGCTCTGGGCAGAGCCTGCACACATTTTGCAATGTTCACATTCAAGTTTAACGTGGGACCAGATCTCTAGTGGATAGGGTTAGGCGTGGAATTTTGCGCAGTTATAGTTTAACATAAGTACTTTACATATCTGTGCTAAAATGTTTGATGGCGTTGCTCAAAAACCTGTAGTACTATCACAAAGTGACGACACTTTTGATGTGCGGTGCTAGCACATAGTAAAAGTCTATTGCATTTTGTCGAAGGTCCAACGTAAATTGTTGGCCATATGAGAAGTGTGTACCCTGCTGAGCTGAAAATACTTTTAACTTATAAACCAAGGAATAAAGTCAGAAAGTTTCAGGGCTGCAGCTTTTGTGGTTTTTGAGAAATTTTTAAAAAACCGAGGGGGGGTCGTATTGGCCCCCCTTCCCAATACAAAGAGGATTAAAAACGTGCAAACTTTTTCGTACCAGAAGAGTTCAAAATTTTTCGAGAGGAAAATTATTTTCTTCCATTTTTTGTAGAGAGACGCAAATTTCTGTGATAAACAACATGTGTCCCTCTCAGAACTTTTCAAACAGGATATGCAAACAATGTATTTTAACATTGCATAACAAGTTCTAACAAGTTCTAAGTTCATAAAAAGTTCTAAGTTTCAATGCTCTTCATTTAGAGCTAATAATTAAAACTTCCGGATATGGGCTACAGAAGTTTTTATAGGTTAGAAATATGTCTTTTTGATCAAGTTTCTCCTAGAAAGGTACTATTGTAATTCTTAGTTCACGACCATGTCACTCAATTGTTGGTGACGTTATCAAAATGACGTTGCATGTGCCCCAAAATGTTGATTTTTCGGAATTGGGATGAAAATATATTCAAGTTCAAATTACTGAGTTTTCAAGCACTTATTCCATCAATATAATGGTATGCAGTTCAAAATACCTGTTTTTAACTTCAGTTTGCACTGTTTTCGCTTCAAGCTGCCCGTTAGATATGAAAAGTTGTCTACCGCACTATAACAATGATGTCTCCATGCTTTGCGGGTGGCACCCCGATTTTATTTGTTTATTTTATTTTAATTTTTTTTGTCGGAAATGTTCTCCTGATGAGTAAATTCGAGGAAACGTCACAAGGTTTAATGATTCTTGGTCTAGTTGTTAAAGAAATATTTTAAAGTGTTTGTTAGGCCCGTGGTGGATAGGGTTAGCTGATATCCAAAATGTGCTAAACGTCGTGAATTTTTTCGGAAATTTCTACATGGAACAGGTCGAAATTTGCAGCATTTAATGCAATTTTTCCGCACCACCTGTAGGTTCGTGTCGCCTGCGACACTCTTGTTTCTCCATTGCATTGCTCTCCTAGTTAATGTCAGTTCATGACGAGGATCATCTGTTAATCCTTCAACAGTTTGTGGCCTGAGCATGGTGCGGTACTCATTTTCCAGCCTGACTCAAGTTTCAATTAGACACACATGAAATCCTGTTTTGTATTTGTTTTTCCAGCGATGTATGTAATGGTATGCGTTATTTAGAAGAAAAAGGAATAATTCATCGTGATCTTGCAGCTAGGAATGTTCTCCTGGCTGAGGATCTTTGCGCCAAAGTCGCTGATTTTGGTCTTGCTCGAGATGTCGCACAGGAACTTGAAACTGGTAAATTTCCAGTGAAGTGGACCGCACCAGAGGCAATAAAAGAAAACGTATGTCTGCTTCGCTCTTTTGAACACTTTTCAATTGTGTTTGGATTTCCTTGGTTTGTTATGATAACATTCAGTAGAAGTCCCTAGTTACTTCTTCAAAATGCAATATTTTCGTCTTGGCTTATGCGTGGTTCTGATGCCATGCAGGAACTCTTGGCCATCTGTTTACCCAGCAGCTGAGTGCATTAAGTAATAAAATTGTATCTTCATTGATGTTTGCATTGCAAATTTTTGACTTTTTGTGAGCATCTGGTTTACTGCAAAAAATGCGCTGGATGCAACACCTTGCAACAAACTATGTCTCTCCAAAGAATAAAACCAAGAGCAGTGTTCAGACCGTAATTTTTAATCGGTAAAGAAGCATATAACTTATAAAGTTGTAGCCTTCATGTATGGCGCTACTCATGAGAAAGCCTGGCTACGTATATATTTGTGAATATTGTTAAGAGAACTTTGTACGCGAAGAACTGCGGTATCTTCAGTATTGAAATACAAAGCAAATTTTCTCCTTTTGTAGTATTTATTGGTTTCATTTTAGATAATAACGAAAATAAATTTCTTTTACTCTTGAAACCTTTTTGAGTACTGCAGTTAAATACCCTGAATGAGCAAATGTTAGTCATCGTCTTTTGAGTCTAGAACATTAATTTTTTTGGACCTTGTGTTTGATTGTGTCTCATTTTGATTGGGCTTTAACAGTAAAAATGCCACCAAAAGTGTTGGGAATTTTTGCCATCATTTCGCAAAAAAAGTTGTAGAATTGTGTCAACAAGTGTTTTGCATTTGAAAGAGCTACAACAATCAGCAAGTGGGCAAGTGTGGGCCGCATTGCACTGCTTTCTTGAAGCTGCGGGACAAGTTTCATGTATGGCACCATTTTAAAGCAGCTCAAGTCAAACAAAACACGTCTGGTGTTGTTACTTTTACTGGTTCACAATATTTTTGGTACGTGCGTATGATTTAGTTGCTCCTTTGCTGTTTAGAAATTTTCTACAAAATCTGATGTGTGGAGTTTTGGCATTCTACTTTGGGAAATATATTCTTTCGGAAGAAACCCGTACCCAAGGATAGTAAGTACATTTCTATCCTTTGCTACTTTTACGTTTTTGTTGACAGTCCCATGTAAAGTCTTCAAAATCGCCTTTGCTGCTTTGCTTCATCTCCTGCTCCTGTTTCAGACCTGCGTCAGGGTATATCCTTATTTTACCCGGTGGAAAGAACTCCAAAACACCTCCAATCAGGCTAAGTTATAGCAAAAATATTGCCGGAACCATAAACTTAACTTTTTCGTCAAACAGTTTCATGATGTCATCAAATTTTGATGCTGTCGTTTTGGTTGAAATTTGGATCAAAACTTTGGAAAATTTTTTTTTTAGTCCCATGTTGTTTCATGCATATTAAACACCATTTATGCCCTGTTCCTCTCAATTTTCTACCAAAAAATTGTCAAAAACATGGATTTTGACCAATTTTCCGGTAACCTGCTCTTGGCAGGTGGCTAATATGTTAGGAGTTGCATACCTTAATGCTTCGATTAAACTCCCAGGGCATTTATTAAATTTTGAACTTGGGGGCGGGGGTGGGGGCATGTAAAAGAGGACGTCTATTACTTTATTGCATGGAAATTTCGCAGCATGAAAATATCACGGTCGGGTTAGAAACACCGCGTAATTAAAATGCGGCGAAAAACATATTTCCAGCTCAACGGCGAAATTAACATGCTGCAAAAAATTGCATTGGGGCCAACCGCGAAATTAAAATGCACCAAAAACCCTGGTTTTGAACTGTAGAGCATTGTCTTTGTTTATATTTAAACAAAACAAGTGAAAAATACCCCATTTTGGAATAAGCAAGCTATTTCTGTTTTCATTTTTTACTAAGACCGCGAGATTGCAATACAGCGAAAATTTGTATTTTTGCTTTAACCGCAAAATTAAAATGCCGCAAAATTTGCAATTTTTGCCTGAACTTCGAAATGAAAATGCCGCAAAATACAATTTTGACCACAAAAACCGCGAAATTAAAATGACCGCCAAATTTTCATGCAATAAAGTACATTTTAATGAAATTCTTCTTTTTTCCTTACGTATAAACCTTATGCATCAATGAAATATACGCTAGATTACATGTCAGTATCATCGTAAACATTATTATTTCCACATTTCTGTATCCTCATACGAAATAAAAGCAACAAAGCTGATGTAATAATATATGGTAGTGATACTGGGTTTACATGTGTTAATTTGTGTATCTCTTATAAACGCCCCTTTGAAAGGGGTGCTATTCGAGGGGGCGTCTAATAGAGGAGGCATTTATTTAATGTGAAAAATCTCCTGAAAAGGAGGGACCTTTATTCGAGGGGATGTTTTAAAGAAGGGGGCGATTGATTAAAGCATTGCAGTAGTCTATGGCTGACAAATTTGACGAAAATGCAACTGACATTAAGGTCCAAAAATATCGGCAGGACAAAATTTCGGCGAAAGCTCAAGTCAAAATTTTTTCCGCCGAATGTTAGGGTCCCGCCAAAATTTTTTCCTGCTGAAATTTTTCAATTTTTCTATAATTTCCATGCTACCTGCTCAATGAGATTCCAATATACTAAAAAACAATAAAATTAAATTTTGGTATATTTCTTGAACTTAATAAGTCAAATATTACATCAATCAATATCAAAATAACTTATCATAAACCTTTCCCTGACATTTTGTACCGCCGAAATTTAACATTTCGGTAAAATTATTAAAAAAATCCTGCCGAAGTTATTTCCACCGAAGTCCTGAAAACCCAGCCAAAATTAATTCCGCCGAAATATTTGACGCTGATTTTTGGGGCCTTGATGTATAAAGTTGTACTGAAAGTCCTCAAACTGCAGCTCTTCATCTCTTACCGCTTGCTTCCTATGCATGCATATGCTGTATCTGTAAAAAGTTCTTAAAATTCTCTTTGGCGTTGATACTCCTCAGAATGCCATTTGTTGAGGAATCTATGAAGGGCTACAATCAGTTCAATTTTCATCTTCGGTTGTGATGATAAGGCTGCGAAGTTTATATGGGTGCAAGGAACCTCCTGTATGATACACTAACTGTCAATGTCTATCTTTTTTAGCCACTGAACGAAGTTCTACATAAAGTACAGAATGGGTATCGCATGGAAATCCCCGAGGGTTGTCCGCCTCCTCTCTACCAGATAATGAGACAGTGTTGGGACCCAAATCCTTCTAAAAGACCTACATTCAAAACACTTGCTGTGCAGCTGGCTAACCCGGATAGGGAGACCAAAGTGTAGTATTAGGTTAGTGTTAATAAAGTGACCATGTTGTCACAGGAAGAGAGGATAACAACGATGTATCTCTGGCAGCAGCTCTAGTTCAATTTCAGGCTTTTCTGCTCGATATGCAGCATGTCTTTTGGCATCGTGTGACCCTGGGTCATAATGGTGGCCAGTGTTAGGTAGCAGCTTGGATGCACGTACAATCAGCTGTGATATTCGTGTTCCGGAAGCAAGCAGTTATATCTGGAAATGTGCTGCACAGACATCCGCAGAATTTCGTTATAATGTCCTCATTTTCTGTGGGAAGGCACGCAGGAGCTGTATTTTGATGGGAATTGAGGTTTATTTTGATAATGCATAGCACGTGAATGGCATTTTGTTTCTGTGGAATGTAATATGAGCATTGTGAGTGATGTAAGTCGTGCCAAGTGAGTTTTACTTTGATGGCATTTTCAAACGGTATCTTATTCAAGTTGTTTGGTTGCCCATTCACACCGTGTGTTCCAGAATATGTTGGCTGGTGCTTGCCTTCAAAGAATCTGTTTGTGCTAAGCATTCATTAAAATAAGAATAATGTCTATGAAATTACCTTAAGGGAATAAATTTTCGCAGGAATTAATTTTCGCAGTCCATGCTAAACAAAGCATTTCGTGGGAATAAATTTTCGCGGCTGAACACTTATCATAAATTTTCGGGAAGTGATTAACCTATCAAAATACCATTTTAGCATGCTGTACTTGTCACTGTAAAATAGATAGTCTATCTTAGTTCAAAGGTAATTGATAAAGAATGCACTATTTAAAAGATTTTCGGAATTTTACAGTATTTTGGTGGAATTTATTTTCACGGTTCTTTCCGTGAAAGTTTCTTTCCTTAAGGTAGTGTTGCAAAGGTCTGTACAATACGGAAGCCGTGTTTGCATGCTATCATGTGCGATCTCTCTTAGTACTTTATTCCGCGAAACTTTTGTGAGAGGAACTTCCGCGAAGAGACCCTGAACCTGCCCCCCCCCCCCAACGAAAATAAACATTGGACCGAGTAGAGTTTTCCTAAATCGTGTTTTGGAAAAAGTTTCGCGAGATGAACTTTTGCAGGTTAATGTTTCTAAACATTTTCGCGAGATGGACTTTTGTGAAATAGGCCCAAATTCACGAAATTCGCGAAAGTTTCTCTGGTGAATGCTAAATATTCCAAATCCCAACGTATTTTGGGAACCTCAGTAGTAAGAAGGTTGCTCTCCTTTCTCTTAATTTTTTTCTGATTTTAAATGATTCAGATAACCTTTCTATGAAATCCTTATCAACGAAAAGGTAGTTGCTAACACTCAAATTTCAATGTGATATCTGCATTTCGTTCGTGATTTATCGAACTTGGGCTGGATGCAAGTTAGTGAATTGGAGTTTATTGTTGCTATCTGCCAACAACGATGAGGAATATTAGGAGGCCTATAGAAATTTTAATCCATTAGGTTCAATTAGGTTACGGAGTTTTGATTCCAGTGCACTAAAGTTACCCTAACTTTGCAACTGAAATGCTATTATGTTCAGCTTGTCAGATAATAAGTTGATGAACCATATGGAAGGTTGTAAACTATGATTTTTAACCCCACCCCGTCCTACACCACCACCGCAACCAGCACCCTTTCCAAGTTTCTAGCATGCATGACAAGGTCAATGTTTAGTAGGTAAGATACTTTCATGTGCTGTCCTGGCATAGATCAGATGCTCCACCTGAGTGTCAACCTGGACAGCAGTTTTAAAACTTTAGCTCTGTTGCCCCCCCACCCCCTCCGTGTTTTTTCTGTTGGAATCCTGTTTTCAAACTTTTGCTGTGAGTTTATGAGTTTTTCTTGCTCATACAGAAAGCTGAAAAGAAAAGCTTGAAGCGAAATTAGTATGCTGTGTAAAAGCTCTATTTCTCTCTACGTTGAATTTTCCTTTTCTTTTTTTTTGTACCATTCGGTTATAACCAACTGTCAGTTTGTAATCTGGAAATTGAGGAGCTATCAGCTATGCAGCAACAATGCCTGGTTTTATGTATAGTAGAAATTGCCGAGCGTATTAGTGGAAAGGTCACGTAACCCTCTTTAGGGGTGGGGGGTTCTGAATAGCTCCTGTTCAGCCCCCGCCTATCTCTGGAATGGGAAAAATCCTTAGGCATTCAAGTTTCCAGAGAACGTAACCTGGATTTTCTGTTTGCTATCTGTTTGCTTCAAATCCATCACAAAGGAGGCATACCATCAACGTGCAGTGCACGCCTGATTGACATGCCTATGCAGTATGTTTACTTTACAGATTATGGGGGGGGGGTGTACATTGTGCCCCCTGGTGGTTTTTATCACACAGAACTTTTTCCAGGCGCCCAAAGGGCACCGTGTTTGCTGATATTTCCCCAAATTTATCTACGGTTCGTGTAAAACAAACCAAATGTCAATATCTATCATAGTTTTTGAGATATCGGTATTTTTTCGGACGTGTTTGGAGTGAATCCTGGTCAAACTCTTAAAGCGTTATCTCCGGATTTCGCAAATGTGGGTTTGAGTACTATCAACTCTTGAGCGTAGCAGGACAAGGCAAATGACTTTGACGGAAAACTTTATATGCCTTTGTTTTGCGATAATGTCATGAATTATTCGTTGACTGAGACAGACAATGCTTATTGATATAAACTGAATAAAATGCGCTGATAATGCTAGTCATCCCAAATTTGTCTTCCTATGAAGTATTGTAACCATTGCCATTATATCGTTTTTATCGAGACTATTAGTTCTGCGCCAATAGGAATTTGTTACTCGTGTATTTACGGTCCGCTGTGTCTTTCACTGTAGTCCATGCAGAGTACAACGTATGTAAGGGCATCGTGAATTGTTTGTTTGTCATTTTGCCATTTATTGATATCTCACGCAGCAAGCTTTTTTTAAAATGTTTGTTGGAAATTTGTGAATATTTTTCTATCGTAGATCTAGTGATACGTTAGTGGTTATTGTCGTCCATGTGAGAATTAAAGAAGTGATTCTGTCTTTGCGTCTCTGCCTATTTGATTGGGCCAGTGTTGGAAGACTTGCTTTGTCGAAAGAGTCGTGCAAAATGCTCACTCCTTTAAATCCTTCCATCCATTGTCCCTTACTTTGCCACCGTTAGTCTCTTTAGGATGGCCATGCAAATGCACTGAAATGTAGCTAGTTGTACTGGCATAGCCTAACATGTTTGAAAATGGCCAACTTTCGGGGTTATCGAAGTTCTTTTTTCTGAAGTAAGGCACTTTTTTCTCATTAGTCTGTCCAGTTATTAAGGACTTATATGGAAAGCTAATGTCGTGGTATTCGTTCGAAAAGTTCTCATTGGCAGGACCAGGTATAACGGCATCACGGTTTTTATTTTTGTGGTCGACAATTCCATACTACCTGAAGACAACCACGTTTCATGTTCGTTATGAACTACAGCACACACTGGCGGATTTGCATAAGAATTTCAGTGGTAAATATACTATACATGCCATGCGATATACAATCATGTTGAAATTGGCCGCTTTCGTTAATACAAGTCCAAAATCGTATAAGATTGCTGACGTTTTTTCTGACGCACCTGTGGTTCATGGAATTAAAGATTGCTACTGTTTGGGACTGTTACTTCTGTTGAAGAACTCAGAAATTGGACATAATTTGGTGTGCATTGGTTACTTTTGTTTGTTGAACGTTCGGTTTTGGTGCTTTGAAGATCATCGATGTGTTTACATGATCACAGTGGCCAAAATCTTTTTCGCATTTTCTGCTCTTATTTTCTGTTTCTCCTTTTTTTTCTGCAAATATTTATTCTGCTGATGCAGGAACTTTGTAGGATTTGCATGAACTTCGTAGGATATCTGAGTACGCCAAATAAGTTAGCCTTTGCTGTCATGTGATGATTGAAAAATGTTCATTTCGGGCTCGACCTTTCGTCTGATAAAAAGAGGTCTATCCGTCCCTGCGTTAAATTAAGTAAATTTGCATTCGACAAAATTTCTTTTGCATGTTAACTATGTGTCTTTGTAAGTATGTGATCGTGGAAAGTCTGCCCGAAATCGTCTCATCCTTAATTTTTTGTATGCCTGTGTGACTGTTTCTCTTTTCTTATCTAATGTGTATCACTGTCTTTGAATGTTCTATAGAGTCCAGGTCTTACCGCTATGTGTATGTTTTCTGCAGTTCTAATCTTGAAATCCATAGCCATGCTATAGCTTAGTTTAGTGGAAATGCCGCCACGAAAGGAGAAAGAGAAGGATAAGGAAAAAGAAAAGCCGGCTACGAAAGGAAGAAAACGAGGTATCGTATGTTAGTTCTCATATATGTTTTGTGAATAATACTCGAATTTCGAAGTATTTTCTCACGTTGAGTGCATGTTTCAACTTAGAGCCTTCGTTGGTTTTCTGTGTAGTCTGCATTGTTGATTAGGAACAAAGCAAAGCTCTATTGCGCATCTTAAAAATAAAAGTTTTAAAATAAACGTACCTGTGGTGGCTTCATGTTTGTTGCTGTATAACTCACTAGGTCATCTGCCTATATCCCGTACTAGGGGCCTGAAACCTAGTTCTGTGAATGTGAGTGACATGCACATGCCTAATGAAATGTATTTTTAAGTGCAAAACAATTTGTAGAAATATATGTGCTATTCACGTACGGAGTTGAGTTATTCATATTCAGTTTGGTTCTAGCCTAACCTAACCGCAATAAATATTCTTTGATTGACTTACACCCACAACTAGTTTTTTTTGGAGGCCAGTGGATGGATTCATGATCTGTCTTGAAAGGCTTAGCATTTGCTGTTTTGAGGGCAACCACTTGCTTGGTGATTTCTCTTTGCTTGGGACAAATTTGTTGAAGTCACTTAATTGACCTTGTTTAGTCCGAGGGAAACCGGATGTGTGGTTTCCCTTGTTTTCTCTCTTTTTTACGTTCAATATGCTGACTCCTGCTCATATTTTAGTGTCAAGTGATGGCGAAAAGGAGAAAACAGACGACTCATCTGCTGAAGCATCCACAGAGCTTCTATCACCGTCAGAAGTTGTGAAGATGAGGAAGAAGACAAGAACTGCTCACGCTGATGATGGTAAAGAGGTGCCCAACAAAGAAAAAGATGATAGCCCTAGAAGGGGGAAGGGTGCCCGTTCTAAGGAGAATGATAGTAAAAATAAGGAGAAGGATGATAAGAAAGAGAAAGAAAGTAAAGTGAAAGAGAGAAAGAAAGAGAAACCTGTGAAGTCGGATACTAGTAAGCGTGGTCGAATAGATAAGGAAAGGCCAGCTCGAAAACCTGGTGGCAGAAAGGTTTGTTTCTGTCATCTTTTTTGCATGCCAATACTGTGCTGTAGCGGAAGTGTTTGTTATGCTTCTTCCTCTTTGTGCAAGTAATATTTCTGTCCTGTTTGATAAAAGTGGCGATATTAGGTGTATTGAGAAAACAGCAGCATGTTTTAACTCTTGCAACGCACGCCATTGAAATTGTTTGAACCAAGTAGAACGGAATTGCTTGTAGATGACCAATAAGGCCTTGTCATACAGGAAAATTTTCCTGCTTACACTCACCCCGAAAATGTGTGTGTGTCTATAACTCGTTTGGCATTGTTCTACTCTTTGTTCCATTTTCTTCATGCCATTCAACTCTTCTGGAACTGTGAACAGCCAGTACTGAACTTCTCATGAGGGATAGGCTTATGCCGTATTTTGATTGATTTTGCGCTGACCTCATCGTACCTGTCGCCATCCTTAAGATTGAGATGGAATTAGGTTGCCATGTCTCACTGTCATTGCTTCTGTGCTAATTTTTTCCTGCCAGTGAAGAAAAAGTATCTTTACTAAAAAGCAATGTATAGCCCTTCAACTGTAGAGATCACTTTTTTGAAGTACATAGACGCTTTTCCATGTGAGATCAGTACTCAAAAAAAGAACGTTATTATTTGCGAAGCGTTGTGAATTTCATCAGCTCCACTTTGTTTAGAAGGAAACAGTTTTCATTTCACATTTGCTTGGAATTTACTTTGATTTTGGTGTTTCATGGATGCTTGTTTTTAGCAGCACTATTTTTCTTTGCCGTTTTGTGCCTATGATAACTGGATTCTGTCATAAAAAAGATACTTAGATAGTTGGCCAGTGTTGCGCATGCTCGATATAGTTTTTAGCATGTTTATGTCGCCATGTTCTCCGAATGGAGTAACATCTAAGAGAAGTAGTGATCTTCTGATCTATCTGTTTTTGCGCATTATTGAAATACTATGCTGCCCAACGCTGAAGTCGATGTTACATTAACCGTATATGGCCCAGGCTCTGATGACTCCCCTACTCGGCCCAGAGAGTGAATCACGTTTGAATAGTCCATTAGGCTTGAAAATTGGCAGGAATAGAGAACAAGATGTAGACTTTTGTTTGGCACAAAGAAAAATTAGGAATGACGTCATAATTAAATGGATGTGTGGGCAAAAAAGTCCCAAAAATGTTGACAATTATGTCTCGACGAAAAATTGGTCATATCGCTGAAAAACGTGGAAAATTGACCTATGAAATGTACACTGATGGCCCTGAGAAAAGGTCGATGTCTTGGGATCTGCGGCAGGCAACAACCTGAAATTTGATGAGAACATGGCCAACTTAGTTGTATAAAAAGTCGCAAAGTCACAGCGCTGTAGCGAATACTGCTTTGGCTGTATAAACTATTTTCTAGGTGAGAGGGGGAGGCAAATTCCCGCCTCCGGGCCAAGTAGTAGTACCAAAAACTCCTCGTCTTTTTTCGGCTTCGGCAGATGATATTGTTTCATTATTGATGTTATATTATCAACTTTTATTTTTATTTTTTTTTTATTTTTTATTTTTTTTTTTTTTTGATCGACGACAAACTTGTCTTCCTAGTCTGAAATCTGTTTGCTTCCTTTTGTAACAGAAACTCAAGAGTGAGGACGACATGGAAGCAGCTGTAGTTCTATTTCCGTGCGGCATTTGTACGAAGGAAGTAAACGACGAGGACGAAGCTATCCTGTGTGAGGCTGGCTGTGGCTTTTGGTATCACAGAAGCTGTACCGGTATGAGTGACTTTGCTTATCTCTCTCTCACTAATGAGGAAAATGCGGAATGGGTTTGTGATAAATGCATCGCTACTAAGTGCATACCTCTTGTGAAACTGAAAAGCTATGAAGTGACTGCGTAGCGATATATGTAGAAAATATTTTTTTTAAGGAGGATGTCTGTGCTATTTATTTTCCTTCAGAAGGTTAATGTTGCATTTTGTCTGCAAGGTTGCGCTTCGTTATAAGTACTAATAACACATCCTGCACTCCTTAAGTCCGACTTTCTCCCTCTTCCACTTCTAAAGTTTGTTTATAAGCATATCGGTTTTCAGGCTTGTTGCGATATTCTGAACCTGTAAAAACGATGCTTCTGGGCCTTTTCTATTTCTTACAGTTAGTAATTTACTTTCCTGCTGTTCGTAAGACAACGGTTGAAACACTTTCCGGCAGTTTGTACGGGTGTTAGAAATATTTCTTTATTCGTTTTTCCTGTCCATTGGTTCCTGTCTGCGATGGGTTTTTTTTCATTACAGATCAATGATGTTTTGATTGAAATACCAATCAAATTAAACCATTAAAAGGACTTTTGACGCATTTGGGAATCGGGTTCATTTAAACATAATGTAAACATAGGTCCAGACATAATTCGTTATGAGGTTACAATTGACCGAGCTTGATGTGTAAAATCAATATTTCAATAAGTAGCAAACAAGCAAGTGGTGCTGCGCAGGAAATATGTCGAATTACTGTGTTGGAGGTACTCCCAAGAACATGTTTCTATTTTCAACGTTTGTCAAACGTGGTAGTTTACTCTGCTATGAAAATATTGAATGTTGGACTCTCGGTGGCATGATACTGAATTATTATGAACTTGTTTTTATTCAATATTTTCAAATGTGTGACATTTGGAATTTATATTTGACACACGGGTATGCAAATCCTGTTCGGTTCTGTGCTTCCTTTCTATCAGGGACGTTTTATCTTCTGACCCTACCATCATTTTTCATAACGTTATGTTACTGATTGTGAACAGGTTAGCTCTTCGGATTGTGGGGTTTGATATGCCAAGCGTTTGTCGAAAGTTCTTCAGTCGCTCTAAACGAGGGAAGGATGAAAAGAACCCTACAATAAGGACTAAGTCAGTGATGTAACAGTAGGCCAAAAATGTTTGAAATCTGGCTTTGGTTGCCCAACTTTCTTTCAGTAAAACATGTTCAGTTAGGATCTTGTGTGAATCTGAGGCCAGCTTCCTTTGTAAGGTTCGTTACATTGTACCGTAGAAATACTATAATCATTCGCCCCAAAACATGTCTCCAGATAGTATGCTGTTATTTTCCAGATTTGCGTGATGCTGTGTTTCGGAACAGATTTTTATCGTATAATGGGGTGTATTTGGCCCGATCATGAACCATGCATACTTTCAGGATCATCCAGAATCTAGTTAAAGATACCGAGGAACTTTGTTATTAGCGCTTTCTATTTCAAACATGCTTGAGCAATCTCTGAAGTAATATTACCTATAGGTTATGTTGTTATTATTTCTGTGCCATTGGCTTGGTCTAAGTTTGGATTCGGAAATATTAGCTTCGGTACGTAGATGGTAGCTACCTTCAAATCGGTTTGAGGTTACTGAAGACGATACCCTTCAGGAAGCTGATCAACCTTATCTTTTTACTCGATTACGATATTCCTTGAAGCTAAGGCTATAGAGAATAGGTCTGGTCTATCGAGAAAAAAAAGTGTTCCTGATACAAGGCCCTTTTCTTGTATAGGTATTTTAATATCCAAGTAAACGCGCACAGTAAATGTTTGATTTTGTAAATCGTCATCGTCCAATGCATTTTGGAATGGCCAGGGGACTTGTCTTTATAATGGTGGTTGACCTCATCCGGCGTAGTTGCATGTTCATTGCAAACTTGAACCGGCTTTCCGGCATCTCACACTTCGGATTCAGCCCGCATCAGAAACTGTAAACCATGTCGGATTTTGCATTGCGGGACGTACAGATCTAGATGCTTGGGCAAAAACTGATAATTATGTTGGGTCATTCTGTTGCTATAGCATTGGTTTTTTATGTGCCTCTGGTTATCCCACAATGCATTGCGTGACGACGATTTACGAGGAAGCCTATTAATATTGGGTTGGTATTGTCTTGCTTCATGATAATCAGTCCAGGTGAAAGTTGCACAAGTGAAGTACGGTCCTAATGCTTGCTATGAGTTACGAAGATATTGTGATTTTAGTCGTTTAACTGAACGGTCATATCATTGGAAATATTTTTAGGAACGGAGACGAACAGCAGCTGTTGTAAACCCTGTGGAACAAGTTTATTTGTTTTTATTTATATATTATGCATATGTTTTGTATATATGAATGTCTCAGTACACGTATCACATGTTATGTTGTACTAGTATTTCTTTAAATTTTGCCCGTACGAGCGTGAATTGAGGGTGTGCGTGTGTGCGTGTGTGCGTGTGTGCGTGTCCACGCTGACAGGATCTTTTCCATTGTATTGTCCTGCAGAAACTGTAACTCACTGCCTCCTTCTCTCGTGTAATGATTGGGGAGGGCATATTTGCTGCCGATATAGTTTGAATTAATGCAGTTGTTGTCAATGCAACAATAATCTGCAGTAATGTCATCATACCTAGTATCGCCGATATAGGACCCAATGCACTGCAATTTTTCTGCACTTTATGTTTCTTGCTCAGTAATCTCGTAGTCTCAACCTGTTTCCTGCAAATTCATATAACAAATAATAAACGTTTTTCGTAATGGCTATCAAGAACAAACTTTTCTTTTTGCTCAAGCACAGCCTGGGTTGCGCACTGCTTTTCTCAGCTGTTTTAAAAACGACGGTCGGTTCAGACACCTGATTTCTCAGTTGTTCTTTCTAATCTGCTTTCGGGAAGAATCAAGCTGTTTCCGTGTTTCTTCTTAAGCAAGATCAGCTGAAAGTGATCAACTTAACGCGTCTCGATTCCAATTGCTGTCTGATATATTCTCTGATCGGCCAATACATTTGTTCTCAATAGTACGTGATATACTCTGGGTTTTGCTTGATGACGTCATGATCGAGGTTAAAAGAACTAGTTTGAAATGAACTTTGATTGAATGTGGCACAAGTGAAGAGTTTCTGCTGTTGCTTTGGGTTCGTGTTATATGTATTTACTACCAGTATTCGATTTGACTCATAAGTCGTTCGAAGTTTGCCATTCATAGCTTTTTTACTTGAGGTTTCCGACATTTACCTTATTACGTCGAATGGAGCTCGTTGCTGCCAATTATCTTATTGTTTTTAAATTTATGTATCTATAATTTTTTTCGTTGAATATCATTCCCCCTTCCTCATCTTTTTAGGATATTTTCCTGTCTGACTTCACTAGTGTCCAATGTGAGACATCATAGTACTTCAATTTTGTGTCGATTGTCACATGGCCATCAAATACTACGTAAGAAGTAGGGAATAGAAATATC
>JAOBRC010294238.1:0-13532 GCA_027575255.1 Scolionema suvaense
CGAGTGTGTACCTGTGCTACGAGTGTGTGCCTGTGCTACGAGTGTGTACCTGTGCTACGAGTGTGTACCTGTGCTACAAGTGTGTACCTGTGCTACGAGTGTGTACCTGTGCTACGAGTGTGTACCTGTGCTACGAGTGTGTACCTATAGTCATGCGTGCGCATGCACTGTAAGTGATACTGATGATCCTATGAGTGTGTGCCTATAGTCATGCGTGCGCATGCGCTGTTAGTGATACTTATGAATCAGATTCCTGAATTAAGAGATGCTGCCAGCAGCTCGTGGCCTTGTGGATAGGGAGGGGGCTACTGATCGGGAGGTAAGAGGTTCGATTCCCAGAGGGGGCTACCATTTGGTTAGGTTTAGGGTTAGGGTTAGCAGTAAGTCTTAGAAAATTGTAAGTGTCACCTTACATGCTGTGTGTAATGGTAAGTCTGAGAAAGACTGTGACCAATATACGTTGTCTTTATTAATACACTATCTTTTCCACTAGCCACTACTCTTTCAAACTTTTTTGTGTCTAGCCCAAACTGTATCTCTGTTTTCCTTGACCAGAGTTCACTTATTACTACAAGCCAGTCCAAACTAGATCTCTGTTGTCCAAGACCAGATTTCTCATTTTTACAACAAGCTGGTCCAAACTGGATCTGTGTTGTCCTTGACCAGAGTTCTTCTTTTTACAATAAGCTAGTCCAAACTGGATGTCTGTTGTGTAAGACCGGATTTCCACTTCTTACAACAAGGTAGGGGCTGTCTTTGATTTCTTAGTTAAAATGCAGATCATCTTTTTTGTGCCATTCAGACTCTTGAAAAACCATAGAGCAGTAAAGTGTGCATTCCTTTTGACAGTAGGCCTTACTTTTTGAAGCCGAACCTTTTCCCGGTATACTGTTTGAATGAGGGATCATCGTTTGGCATTGTGCTGAATACTTCTTATTCATTTGGATGCTTCTAAAATGAACACCACAGTGCTGGCAAATGCAGTCTGCAAGGTTGTCTTTGGGTAATGGACAAGGATAATCGTCTCGAATTTACGTCGTAAAATGAGACAAATTGAAAACCAAATACTGTCAAAACAAATCATATAAAGTTACAAAAAATATGCAGAAACCTCCCTCCCCACGTTTTTCATCACGCTGCATCATAGAAAATACAAAGGAACCTCCACACACACCCTCCACCCTTACACTCCAGCAGTATGACATAATTATTGAATGCTCCCTTCCTGAATCCTTCTCTGGAGACAGGAACGATCGCACGTTTGCGTGCCCACACACATGCAGGCAAATTGAAACGAGGGAAACTTTAAACATACTGAAATCGGCACTCGTGCAGTCTCAAGATCATCAGACAGCCTGGGCACAATTGATCAATATTTCTGCTGAAATGAATGAGTCTTTCTGTTAGAGATAGATTGATCTCATCAACTGCTTCCATGTTCACAGGCTGCTGTCAAAAACCACTACCCAGCACCGAGCAAAAAAGACGACACCTGCTACCCGCAACCCGGCACCCAATATTTTAATTGCTTGTGCATATTGATGATAGGTGATTCATGAATACTGACGATGCATTTAAGTTACTCCACCATTGTTTTGATACATAGGTACATAAATCGTCTTTGTTTTTTTTTGTTGTTGTTGGACTCCCGCTTTAGCGGAAGAGTCCTATAAAATGAGGTCTGTCCGTCCGTCCGTCCGTCACCAACACATTTTCCCGGATAACCGCTCAATGAATTTTCCTGAAATTTGGTGTGAAGGTGACAATCAGTAATTGACGAAAAGTGATGGAGCCGGAATTTTGAAAAAATTTTTTGTTTGGCTTACAGGTGGCAATTTATGCCCAAAAATGGCCTTTTGTAGGGTTTTTCAAAAATATTTCAAAATCTGTTCATTACTCTTTTGTTGTTTTTGGTGTGAAACTGCAGGACAATAGTAGTTATGCTGTGGACCATGTGTCGTATCTGGGAAAACTCTCGTTCAGCTTGCAGGTGGCAATTTACATACGTCCAAAAATGGTCTTTTTCATGGTTTTATCCTAATATCTCAAAAAATGTTTATCCGATTCTTGTCATTTTTGGTGCAAAATTTGGCACATGTTTTGATCCATATGCGATGTCTCTTGAGAATTTCGTTTGGCTTGCAGGTGGCAAGGTGGCAATTTATGCCCCAAAATGGCGATTTTCATGTTTTTCTCCAAATATTTCTGAAACTGTTCATCCAATCCTTGTCATTTTTGGTGTGAATACTTATGGCAACTCTGCATGTATTGTGAACCATGTGCGTTGTCTGGGGAAAATCTCGTTTGGCTTGCAGGTGGCAATTTACATCCAAAAATTGCGTTTTCCATGGTTCTGTCCAAGTATGTCAAAAACTGTTTATAGGATTCTTGTCATTGTTGATGCGAATATTAGGTGCAACTCTGTGCATATTATGAACCATATGCAATGCCTCCTGAGAATCTCATTTGGCTTACGGGTGGCAATTTACGTTCGCAAGTGGAGATTTTGGGTTTTTTTCAAACACAGCATAAATGGTTGATTCATTTTATAGCATTTTTGGTGTGATTCTTCGGGGTATCTCTGCAGACGTTATGAACCATGTGCCATGTCTGGGGAAAGCCTTGTTAATGTTAGGCTTGGGAATGCTGATATGCGTCCGAAAATGGCTATTTTCAGGGGTTATTCCAGATATGTTGCAGGGACTTTTCCTTTTTTTTTCTCATTTTTTGGGTGGATCTTAGGGGCAGCTTACTTTATGCTGTAAGCCATGCCTTATATCTTCGGAATATGTTGTTCAGGATGCAGGTTGCAATTTATGCCAATATTGGCTATTTTCTGGGTTTTTTCACAATATTTCAAGCACCCTTTATCGGTTCTTTGTTATTTATGGTGTCAATCTTTTGGGTTATGTCTTGTTTTTTCTTTGATCTTACACAATTAATTTTGCGGGAGTCCACTAATTATGTGACTTGTTGAAAATACACGATTACTTGCAGACATTCATACATGCAACTTTGATACTTGTAAGCAAAGGTTTTTCTGAAGAATACAGTACTTCCTGGTCAAGGATGCAAGGTAATCAGGGCATTTGAAACACAATTTAGAATTATTATTAGTGGGTTTCATGCAAGAACCAGAGAAATAATAAATTATACCATATCATAACACTGATCCGGTAATTGTCTTAAAGATGAAAATCTAGCACAAGCATTACACTGCAACCATTTCTTCTTTAGCAATCATCCCTACCCTTTTTACCTAATCCCCTCCTTTTGCTCATCCCCACCCTTTTTCCAGAAAAGTTTCATCCCCCCCTGCCCTTTTGCAGTTTTTTGGAAAGTCCATCCCCTCTTCTCAAATGGGGGGTTCACACTATGATTGCACCTAATTGAACCATGTGGCACACTACACCTTTTGCCTCCGTTCAGGATAATTTGACAAGTCTACTTATTTTTGAGTGATTTATGTTTGATACTCAACGAGTAAAACCTTTGTAGCTCATAAGTCTGAGACATGTTGATGCTTTTTAATTATTATGCCTTGGCTTGCTAGGCTTTTATCTTGGGAAAATGACTACAGCGTATTTTTGAGATCTTTGAATTCCATTGAATCAGACTTTTTGTATGACATTTATTTCACATAGGACAACCATATAACCAACTGGCCATCCTTGCAAGTGCTCGCAGTGATCCTCTCAAAGCTGTATTTTACTATTGCAAAAGGTATGTCCTTGATCTATTTGGTTTGTTTGATAGATGTCACTTGATGGCACAGACTTGCTTAAATTTGCTTGAGGTATTCTCCTTGAAAGATCCTACAAGTGTTTGTTAATAAGATCAATACAAAGCAGTTACAATAGGATTTTTAGTACCGCGATATTGAGAGGTTTTCATGTTTATTTATCTACCTATTGATTGGCTGGTTGATCAATTTCTAAATGAGCTATACATCATTGTCCTCAGGTAGATTTAGCGTTCAGTAATGTTTCACGGACTATGCTTACATAGACTAGCTCCTCGGTCTGCGGTCTTTGGTGAGGATATGAGGATCTATAATTATCGGAGACTAACTGCTGTTTGAGACACCAGAGTTTTTTCTTGACCCTTTCTGAGGTCCGGCAATAGACCTAACTGACCCAATTTTATAACAATTGTATTGGGTTCCATTTGATAAGGTTAGTATAAAGAGAGGCTTCATGTGCTTTTGCACTACTGCAGTTGTTTTGATACTACATTGCTTTAGTTTGTTTAAGTATACCTTTTTATGGTATTCTCTAATTTGATTTATGTTTCTCAGCATTGCTGTACATAATCAGTTTCCTGCTGCAGCATCAAATTTGCAGCGAACTTTCTCCCAGATATGCTCAAAGCACAACTTCAAGTAAGTCTTCGTGTTTTGTTTGTAGGGATTGTTTTATTCTGCTTATGTCTTTGTGTATGCCGTGTTCTATGCATGGTATTCTGTCCCTTACTTTCAGTCATATTAGTATAGTACTCACTCTATTATACTTGAGCACTTTGAGAGTATAGCTGGCAGAGCATGAAAGTCTTCTGGGCACAATTCCAGATTCAAGAAATTTTTTGTTGTGGCTCCTTATTTTACGGAGATTAGGAAACATCTGTCCACCATTAGTTCAACTTGTGGCCAAGTCTGCATAGAAATAACTTTAACTGAAACTGAAATTAATCTAGAATAGTGTGATTTTCCCACGCTTATTCTGTGCTTTTGTCCTACTGACAAAAGACGCAGAATTATTTCAGTTAAGCTCTGGGAACAGCATATATATTTAGATTTAATACGAAAAACATGCTAACTTCAAAGGTGCCGTAAACACACCTCAAATTGCGTTTGCTCAACTAACTTTTGGAAAAGTGTTGTTGAACAGAGACTCATGGTAATAGGTGTGTTAGGCTATGTGAAATAGATTTTTTGGTTTTTCGTGGACGGGTCTTGAAGTGACGTGGAAGACATTTTTTCAGTGCTAAAACTTGGCATGGGCGGTATTTTTATCCTGGGTTTTATAGTGGTTGGTATATGCAAGGAGATTAATGTAAGAAGTGACTCCGAACAGTACCAATCCTTGCCAGACTGCCACAGAGCAAACTCTTAGCATCATGATTCCAAGTTTTAATGACTTTCACACTTACTTCTTTTTCACTTGACAACACACTGAGAAATCTTTCCTTGTTCACACCATTACCCCAATAGGTGCACAACTTCAGAAAAAAGACCGATTGTAGCAACAATCAAATGTGTGGCATCTTTTCAATATAAAAGAAGCAAGTGATTATAATTTAGGAAATCGATTGACCTGCGAGACAGAGCGTAATCGATCATCTGCTGCCAATGTCTGGTTTAGATTGAAGGTGGGCGCTGAGATAAAACAAAACAAAATGTGTTGCAGGACAAACTACAAGATTCAGGACAAACTACAAGATTGTGCCTTACGAACAATGGTGTTTTGGGAAAAATTACTTTGTGGGGAAATGTTGACAAAAAAATTGCATGATGCCGCTACTGTCTGACATGCGGGTGCCCATGAAAAATAGAAGATCAATTTTTTGGTGGCCTTCTTCCCCATAACTGAAAAAATTGTGATATGCCGTGATTAGTGTTGTTGAATTTATCAGTCCTGATCTTGTCTGACTAGAGTCCATTCATGGAATACAAAGTTTATTAAATTTGGTTAGCGCTATTTTATCTTTTTTTTGGAAATTAAAGAGAATTTCAATATTTCAGTTCGGGCAACTTTTGATACATCTTTGTTAAGGGACTGAATTGGTTCAAAAGAAATTTGGTTGAGTTTATTGCTGAAAAGGAATCATATGCTTTGGGTATTCTGTGAAATTCTGTGAATTAAGTGAAATATTTTTATGTACTGTAGAGTTACTCCAGTTATGGGAGTAATAGCTTGAAAATGGAGGGACTTGGCTCAGGAAATCAACTTTTTCTCTGAAACCGCTATGCTTGTCTAACTGGCTCAACGTACCAGCAAAGATAGTTAAAGTTAAATTAGTAATCATCTTTAGTAAATGTAGAGAGTTGGTCATGTTCTTGCAGAATGAAAGGCACTATAAAGGCATTTTGTCACTGAACAAACATGACACGTTTTTCCTACCTTTTTGTTTTTGTAGCATCTTGGCAAAGTCTAACGGCATTTCTTTGTCTGAATTATTGGATATCTTCCTGCAGTTCCATGGTTCCATTTATTTGATGCAAGGTAGGACTACTCCTCCTTTCATGTAATCTTTTTTTTTTCTGCACTATAGTTGCAAGAATCTTATCGCTTGAGTTAAAATTGTTTCTTGAAATTAGTCTTCCTTCATGTCATCCTCAGATTTCGTGTTGTAAATATGTTTTTGTAAATTGCTGCTAACCTCCAGCTATCAGACCTCATAAAAGTACCTGATGCATCTGTGATGATCATTCATCAAAATTGTAAAAGCCAGACGTCACAAAACCATTGGACTGGTGATTGTATGTTGTTGGAAACCTCAAAATGTTTTATTGCGTAGTTTTCATATGCACGTTTTTTTTATAAGAAAACCTTTCATAAGTAAATCAGCCTGAGAAATGCCAAAATTCTATGAAAGCGCTAAGAAAATCTTCTGCTCAAAATTTTGAATCTCGATTTCTTAATTGAAGAAACTTTTGCCAACTGAGCATATATCTAGCACCCAGGCACTGTTCAAAACTGACAATTATAATGAGTAAATCAGGTCACAAATCTTTTAAGCATCAAGGATGCATGAAACCCATCTAGGGTAGTATTATCGAGACATAATGTAACATGTGCAGTATGTATTCAGAATCTTTCTGCGTCCAAAAATAACACTCCTGATGAAGTACAATTCTGGTCGAAGGCTGGGGATACGTGCATAGATTAAGAAAAAAATTAAGAAAATTTGATTCTCAAGAAGCAACATTTCGAAGAAAATTTCAGCCTCTTTGAGTTATTTGCTAAGAAAATTGAGCTCCAGCCTAAAAATTGTTTTCCCATAAGAAAAGGGTGACGCCTGGTCATAGAATTCTGTACCTGATATAAAAAACCGTTCACAATGTCAGTGTCTTGTATTGATGTGTCTTGAAATCTCTGGGAAGCTTTGCGGTCATCATTTTGAAATAGGGTTTACTTTAGTTGCACTCAAAGTGTTTGGTTTAATAATCATTCAAGTAATTGCTTCTATATCTTGTAGATTTGGGAAAGCTTGCTGGTCTGAAGGACAAGATTCTCCAAGATTTGAGAGTTAGTGTTGCCGATTATTTAGTGCGGATTGAAGATTAATTTTAATTTGTAATGTTATAGTTTCTAAATTACTCTTGAAATATGTGATGACTAAAAGCTTGTGGCATATTGAAAGCATATTGGTGTGAGTATTTTAGTTATGAACCATACTGAGAATTTTGCGTCTTCATTAAGCTACGACATCATTGTGACCATCGCTAAGGGTCCTGCTTCCAAAGCAACTGATCAGTTTCAGCAATTCTGTACATGGTCTATTCACAGATCCCATGCCAAAAGCAGGTAGTTTAATCAAGTATGTTTGCCTTTTTTATAGATCAAAGGCAATTTGATGAGAAACATGCCATAATGTCTGTGAGCACATCTGTGTCGTGTATAATTTATAGGTGGTAGAGCTCAAAAAACCAACGTTTAGTTATTATTTCTGAGAAAAGGTGGGGATGTTTCGGACATATTTAGTGTGAAAGCCGTGCAGCTGTCGTGTTGCCAGTAATTATTCTTGAAGTCACTGACATACAGCTCAAATTTTCTCAATTTAGATGCTGACATATGCAACAATTTGTTCCCGTAGAAGCTTGTCTCTTCCATTTTAGTACCAAAGTAGGTCATATATGAAAGATCCGTTTAAGAAAATAATTTTAGCTTACGTGTTACTACGCAAACGACAACGCTTCGCAACACACTCTAATCATGAAAAATCAAGATGGTACTCTAAGTTGCATAATAAAGGGGGTTAAAATAAGCGGGGGGTCTGACGAATTTCTGAACCTAATAAACGGGTGGGGTGTCAGAATAATCGGGGGGAGATCCAACTGATTTCCAGATTTAAGAAGGAGGATGGTCAAGGTCCAACGAACTAAGCACAGTTAGTAGCCTGTAACAATGTAACACAGTAAATATGATACAAGCTACAACCTATTTGTAGAACTGAGCAATCACTGCGTTCTTATATTCAGGAAAAGCGAGGCGTGGGTCAAGGTCCAACGAACTAAGCGCAGTTAGTAGCCTGTAACAATGTAACACAGTAAATATGATACAAGCTACAAACTATTTCTAGAACTGAGCAATCACTGCGTTCTTATGTTCAGGAAAAGTGAGGCGTGGGGGGGGGGGTCTTAAAATTGGTCAAAATTAATTCACGTCCCCCCCCCAGCCCTCCCCCTTTATTATGGAACTTAGAGTAATTGCATGGACTTTTGGACTGAATATCTCCAGTAGTACACAAGCTTCTGCTATGAATGAAAACGGACTGTTCTATTCTGCTGGGCTCCACCGCCTTATTAGAATTTCAGTTTTGAAGAAACCATTCCTTTAACCTTACTCAGGGTGGGAGGGGAAAAATTGCCCACACTGGTGTGAAGAACGTAATTGTGCCTAGAAGCCTAGTGCTAAAGCAATGAAATATCCTGACTTGTAGTGAAATTATATAAGCCACCTTCTGAACTATTTCTCATGACAAAGTAGGTCCAATTTTGGGCAGATTTTAGTGATTTTTGTCAAAATGGTCAGCAAAATACATGTTGGAAGCGTTTTTTTTGACTCCCGCTTTAGCGGAAGGGTCCTATAAAATGAGGTCTGACCGTCCTTCCGTCTGTCACCAACGCATTTTCCCGGATAACTGCTGAATGAATTTTTCGAAATTTGGTGTGAAGGTGTCAATTCGTAAATGAGGAGAAGTGATGGAGCCGGAAGTTTGAAAAAATTTTGTTTGGCTTGCAGGTGGCAATTTATGCCTAAAAATGGCCATTGTTAGGGTTTTTGAGAATATTTCAAAATCTGTTCATTACTGTTTTGTGGTTTTTGTTGTGAAACTACTGGGCAATATTAGTTACGCTGTGGACCACGTGTCATATCTGAGATCACTCTCGTTCGGCTTGCAGGTGGCAATTTATACATGTCCATAAAAGGTGCTTTTCATGCTTTTTTCCAAATAAGTCAAAAACTTTTCATCCACTTCTTGACATATTTGGTATAAATATTAGGGCATGTTTGAACAATATCCCATGACTTCTGAAATCTCGTTTGGCTTGCCGGTGGCAATTACGTCCAAAAATGGCGATTTTTATGGTTTTTTCCACGGATTTCATGAACGGTAAATCTTTTCATTGTTATTTTTGGTGTAAATATTTGAGGAAACTGTACACATATTATAATTCATTTGCCATGTCTCTGGACAATCTGATTTAGCTTGCAGGTGGCGATTTGCACCAAAAAATGGTGTTTTTTCATGTTTTTCTGAATAAGTCAAAAACTGTTTGTCTGATTCTTGTCATTTTTGGTGTGAATATTAGGGGCAACTCTACGCATGTTTTGAACCAGATACCATGTCTCTTGAAAATCTCGTTTGGCTTGCGGGTTGCAATTTACGTCCAAAAATGGCGTTTTGATCCACAGATGTCAAAAACTATTCATCCGATTCTTGTCCTTTTTGGTTTGAATATTAGGGGCAACTTTGCACATGTTTTGAACCATATCCTGACAATCTGGTTTGGCTTGCGGGTGGCAATTTACGTCTAAAAATGGTAGTTTTCAGGGGTGTTTTCCTAATGTGTCAAGAATAGTTCATCCGGTTTTTTGTCACTTTTGGTTTGATTCATAGGGACCTCTTGGCGTACGTTATTAACCATGTGCCATGTCTGAGGAAAATCTTGTTAGCCTTGTGGGTGGTAATTTGCGTCAGAAAATGGCTATTTTCATTTTTTTTCCAAGTGTGTCAACGTTGGTTTATCTTTTCATTTTTGGCGTGGATCTTAGGGGCAACAAAGCGTATGTTATGACTTATACTTTAGACCTTTCCATAAAAATTGCTTGTTTCCTATCCAGCTGGTCGAACATTACCATCTCACCCGGGAGGCCGGAAAATTTTTTGTTTTACCTCAATCTAGCAACACTACCAGCTATGCAGCTCTTTCTCCGTAACGCTCGTTGGATGAATCTAAGGTGTAGTGAACTGTGGGATGTTTCAACCTCTTGGACCCAGACCAGGGGAGACTGAGCTTCTCAGAAGCTAGGCAGCCTTTATAGTGCTCTGATCTATCGTAGCACTTGTTGTAACCATGCACAATTCCTATTCATTTGAGTTATTAATCTCTTGTGATGCAGAGGATAAAAGTTATTCATGCCTTCGTGCATGCTCATGTAATCTATAGGAACACATGTCATCTCATGCCCTATTCTAGAACAAAAAAGGGTCCGAATATCGGACGCTGCCCTTCTTAGATCTTGGCAAAAAGTGCCCTTATTGACTGATATTTACTTAAAATTACAGATTTTGGATGGAAATTTGATAGTAAAGTGCCCTTTTTGACTAATTCCGGACCCTGCCCTGAAATTCTAGAATAGGCACTGCTTCTTATTCTTATTTACATTCTTCAAACTTCTGCCGACCAAATAAGTGGCGCCGTTTTCCATCATAGCAACTGCCATAATGTGCAGAGGGGTCCCATCCCCCCCTTTTGAAAATTTTCCTTCCCCCCTTTTTCGGGGTGTTTTCTGACTCCATGAAAAGTTCGCATTTTCCGTTGTGTGCAGAGGGGTCTCATTCTGTTTCAAGAGAGACTAAACTGCCATAAAGTGATTTTAGAACCATTTTAATGAAAACACTGACAAATGTTTTAGATCTATGACGTTGATAGTTCACAGATGAACATATATTTGTATTCCCCGCCCCCCCCCCCCCTTTTTACGGCATCCCCCCCTTTCTAGAAAAATTTCTTATTCCCCCCTTTTGGACATTTTTCCAAAACTCCCATCTCCCCCCTTAAGAAAGGGGGGAGGGGGGAGGTTCGCACTATGACTGCCCCAGTATGGACACGAAGAACTGTCACGGTATTCTCACATCTATCCCGGTTTTTGATGGACAAATTCGTGGAACTCGTTGAATGTGCCTGATGTCCGTTTCGATCAGTCTCTCCAAGGACCTTCTGTCGTAGAAGATCTTTGATCTCTCGATGGGAGAGAGAAAACTTATGCGGCAGTATAATGCAGGCTGGTATGATTTGAGTGAAAAATCAGCAGAAAAGTTATAGAAATACTCCGCAACAATTTTGGGGTGTCAACCGTAACGAAGTCCCGGCCGAGTGACGAAAAAAAAACTTTCACCCGTACGCTGGATAGGAAACAAAATGTATTTTTCCCCTGGCCTTACATTTTGGAAATATGTTATTCTTCAGCATGCAGGTGGGAATTTATGTCAATAATGGTTGTTTTAGGGTTTGTTCATATTGGTTCAAGAACACTTCATTACGTTTTTGTGATTTGTGGCGCAAATCTTATGGCTTACGTGTTATTCTCTTCGTTGATCTGACGCAGAGATTCTCAATTAAGTTTGCGACAGTCCAGTAGTTATGTGATGTGTTTAGCATTAAACATGCCAAACGGGTGTCTATAGAATCAATTTTATCCCAAAATGATGACGTCATCGGCATAATTAATGACGTCTTCAATTTTTCATGTTGAAATGTTTGTCATGGCCTGTACTATATATCTTTCAAGTTTCAACCACTGAGCTGCTTTAAAACAGGTTTTACACAAGGTTGACAATTTTGCCACCCCCCCTCCACCCTGAGTAAGCAGCCCCTCATAACCCCACCGTGAATAGGGTTAAGGGACCTTAGACTGAAGGTAGCTATGGGGAGCTTTAATCTTGTATATGTCGAGAACAGTGACACTTATTCACTTGAAATAGTGACTAAAGTTGTTCAATTTTGCAATGCATTTAAATCTGTAAATTTTTCTATTTGTGTATTGCTTCCAGTTTCGGAATAAATCTCCATTGTGCTCTGGATGAATTCTGAAATATTATGTTAATGAAGTGCCGTGACTTTTTCTGCAGGAAGTACTTCCGGAAATCAGCGAAAATCAACTGATCTTGATTGCTGGTATATGCGTCTTCAACTTGTTCAAGAACAAACCTCGTGATGATATCGGCGGAACAGACTGTATTACTGAGGATGAATCAGACGTCTGGCATGTATTATTGACCCTGACTGTCAGTCTCTTGCAATTGCTTGTTGATCACTCAGTCGATATGCTGCGCACTGAGAACTTTCTTCTGGAAGATATGAAGTGTCTACCTGCCATAAAAGTACTGTTAGACTGGGTTATGTGCAACTCGACTGGCTTGTTTGAAGAGGAGCAATTCCAGGAGAATCCAGAGTAAGTCTTAGTTTGATTGCTTTATGCGACTTCTGTATGTTGGGTGGGCTTTTTCATCTAGCTGTGTATTGTTGTTTATCAATGTATATCCAATTCCTTGAAATTTAGATGCATGTTAGCTCTTACTTGGGACAATTTCTTTTATGGGATACTGGTATTCGCAAGTTTCAAGAAATGTGGCAAGTGAATCATTCTAAGGATTAGACTAGATTAGTTTCTCTATGTTATGATTTGCTTACAGACTGAAGAGCGGTTTGTTTGGCATGTCAACAATACGGGAATAGTGAGTATCCCAGAGGCATGCACTACATCATGACATTAGTCAGATCTTTTGTGGTAGAGTATTAGCTTGACGTATTGTTTGTTTTCGCTGAGGGATATGGGATAGATTTTTTGTCCTGTCGCTATTGTCATGCATTCCTTTACCCTCAGCTGGTTCTGAGGATGATTGTTGTACGTTTATGTGTTTAAAATGACTAGTAAATCGATCATGCAATTTTAGATTGTACTATCAACTTGTTTTACTGGGGAACGAGCTTCTTCAAATGTGCACAAAGCGGGAAAAATCTTGTGAGTATCCTCCATTGGCCTCATGGGTTAGCTTTTTGCTTTGTATTTTTTATATCATCATGACATCTATACATCCGATTGCTATCTTTTGTATAGCAGAAACGTTTGAGCAAAGCATGAGAGGAGGCTGTTGAAATTTATTTTGCATTGCTTCCAGATAAGTTGGCGAGTATGAAAGGTAGCAGGTGTTGAGCATTGTTTTGAACAATTTGCATCCGCCCCATACCCTGCTGCTGAATCTTCTGACAGTGCGCCTTTTTGTCTGAGATCAGGCTTGTTTGCTTTTTAGCAGAATTTCATTATTATTGAGGAGTGTTCTTCTAGACTTACACAGAACCTGCTCAGCTTGCGGAAATATGTATGTCTATGATGTGAAGTATACGCAGCCTTTTGTTTTTTCACTCTCTTGTTGATATTGATTGTCTTTGGTAAATAACGCCAAATTTGTCTTTTCTTTTTATAGCATTGCCTCTTACCGAAGATTGGGAGTTGCATGGGTTTGTGGCTTTGCGCAAAGCTCATAAGTAAGAGAAGCAGTTATATAAGGCACTTAGCCCTACT
>JAOBRC010294349.1:0-13530 GCA_027575255.1 Scolionema suvaense
AAAGTGGTCTGAATTTTCCATCAAAAATTGGACTGTTGACCAGAAGATTGAAATATACAAAGTGTTGGAATCTGATGACCGTTATGTTTATTTTATTTTCTGGATTCTTTTTTGCAAAGTTGAGTCATGCCTTTCATATCTAAAAGCCTGTTATTCACATCATAACATCTGTAACATAGAACATGCAGGAATATGCTCATACAAAAAGAAGTAAATACAGAAAATATCTGGCGAAGCTTTTCGCATTGTCAGCATCGAGCATTGTCTGAAAAAAAAAAGTAAAAGACCAAACATTAACATTTATATAACTTGTATAGAAATATATTTGTAGCTATTATTTATACTTAGCTAACGTTTTTTCTTTCATGGAAACACCTGAATATTATTCAAGGTGAAACATGTGCACATATCAGATTTAATTGAAATCATTTTCGCATCTAAACTTTCGAAATCAATCCTTAGTTGTAACTGTGAACCGCCCTGTATTGTCCTCCATGAGTGTTGATTTTATTTCTCAATTAAAAAGGCAGATATGTGTGTGGGGAAGGTGCATATGTATTGGCTGTCGTGTTTTTGAATGATGTGACCCTGCACTGCATGCAGTAAAGTTAATTTCAAAACTATTAAAAAGCATTTCCGAAAAAGAGATTTCCATCCCTGTACAGATTTTCTGGAGCAAAAAGAAAATGAAAAAAATTTGTTCATTTGATTTGTTGTTCTGCATCACAGATATCTTTACAGAACCTGTTGTGTTAGTGGATGGCATGATTATTTGTGAAGGCAATTTTAAAAAGAAAGGATGTGTGTTTAAAACTTAGCATATGTATATACTTGTCTTTGATTTAATTATCAGATGAAAAATTCAGTCCTGATAACTGCTTTTCCATGCTCGTGTATACGTATGAAGTGTTTCTTTATTTGGATGCTGTTTGTTATGTTCCCATTTTAGTTAGATTTAATGGTATGTAGTCTCAATAAGCTCTTTTTTTATCAGAACAATTCTATATCAACCGAAGCTTCAAAATTGTCTAGAAATTAAGAGCAATCGAAGAATACACCTAGGCTGAGCTCCAACCCGAAAGTTAGTCAGCAGTGTCTTTTGACTAAAGAAGAAATGAAGAACAATTGAAGCTGAAAATTGGGAAACAACTTAAGAACAACAAGTCCCAACTAGCTAAATGTGCCGGATTCTTATAAAAAAAAAGTGTGAAATCCTTTTTTATGATACCTACTTGTTTGAACCTGAATAAGGTGAAGAATTGTTTTTGTATGTATATATACATTAGAATTTGTGGTAGTTTGCTTTTGTGATTTCATGTATGTTATTGTTACAGCCACATTAGACGATTCCATGATTTGTGTTGTCTTGAAGAAAGATTACATTCTGCTTGAAACTATTTTCATCTTTTTGAGCTTGATCCCTTTATAAAGTTAATGCTATGAAAGCAAGATAAGTAGACCATCTTACCGCCAGCCTAAAAAAAATAAATTTCACTATCCGTCATGGAATCAATCGTTCGCAAGGGCACAGAGCATTGTTTATTCTGCCTGTGCAGCACTTGATGCAGGCAGATCAGTGGTAGGCCTACCCTTCAGCCCTTTCCATATACAAAAGTCTCAAGTTTCATTCAATATCCTCCTCGTTGGCTTCAGCAAAACGTCCCACAGTTTCCATCCTGTGCATTGCCAGCGTTACTAGTAATGCACTCCTCTCGTGAAGGCCACAATATGGTCAGAACGCTGTCGTCCACCAGAGCTTATGCGCCATGTTTGTTGAGCCTGTTTGGAAAATATTCTCGCTAATCGCAAGGCACGATGGATAAATTATGCACATTGTCTTTGTTTCGACATGCGTTTCGTGGTTGCGTTAATTTTCGACAGGATTGTTCTGATTTCAATGCAATGCAGAAAGTTATGGCGCGACACCACCAGCCTATTGTGTGGCATCCTATTCAGCGCAACGCACATTCCTGAGAGCATTTGAATGGCGTTGTTATTCCTGTTCTTTGAACTTCCTTGGTGTCACTACTGCCACTAGGAGGGTGGGCTGGAATTGCCAGAGTGCAATAGTCTCTCTCTCGTTCTGCTTCTAATCCATCAGTGTTGGCGTAGAGTGCTAGATGCAAGGAGTTGGTTAGATTCAGAGAAAATTTTCTAGTCTAAGAAGAGCTCCCTCCCTACCCCTTAGATATGAAGGCAAAAACACAGAGGTAATATCATCCTCGACACGCTTTAGCTACCGCCCTGTCTCCGCTTTTCAGCAGGTCACGTCTTGACAATCAATCCTGGTCCGAGAGAACTTGGGAATGTTTGTTGCTAGCAAATTGATAATAACACAATGATGTGTTTCAGAGGGGAAATAAACTAATTATTTCAATCATTCGCCAGATATAGCCAACATTACAAACCATGAGGTGTCTGCCGTTTTCAGTAGGCGTCCGCAGTTTTCGGCCACCTGGAAAAATCCAAAAAGTCAGAGGATGCTCGCCTTCTAAAAGTTTATTGTTACGATTTAGTTAATGAAGATCGACTTGAAATTACTTATGAACTGGAAAAATATTTGGAAACATAACTTGAGCCTTATAGCTAAGGAGGCCCAAAATTAATTGTCGGTGGCCCCTGACCATGTGTGAGGCCGTTAATTGTCGATGGTCCCTCAGCGGACCCTAACGAAGAATGGACATGGAGTGGAGCTTGGCAATCAAAATGCACATGCACACAGTAGGTAGGAAGCAAGACAAGAAGATTGGTTTCTTGAAAAGATCAGCTAACTAGATATAGGGCTAGCTAGCACTTCAGGCTTTTTGGCCATGATGTAGGTCTATCACTTTCTGACTTCATCAGTAATGCAGAGTAAGTCAATGATAGATATTAATAAAATGCTGGTTTTAAGTCGTTCTACGTGCCACTAGCTAACAAGACACAAGCCAAGCACCCAAAGATTCCAATCTACCAGCTGGAAATTGCAGGCAGGACTACCTTCTTGCTATCTACAGTCTAACTGATACACCTAGCTAAGCTACCTACATAAAGCTATCTAGCCCCTAGAGCTAAGCAGATCCACACAGGCAACTTCAAGCAAAAGCATTGACAGCCGAAAACAAGTCCACGGGTTTCATTTAGGCTTACCTTCACTCTCTTGCGTAAATCCATAAAGCTACTTCTTCTCTCTCTTTCCTTTTTCAAACTGCATTACCTGGCTCTCGCTTCGTCTTCGGCTGCGGGTCGGTAAAGGCTGCCAAGAACTCACAGGCATGCGCAGATCACACTTGGTGCAAATCGTTCGGAGACGTGAAATTCGTACGGAATCGGATGCAATTCGTATGGCCCTGGGTGCCAATCGAACGATGGCGGGTGCAGATCGTCTGATCCTGAATAATTTGACGACATTGGGTGCAAAACGGGTGATCCCAAATAACTTTGATGGGGGTTGGGTGCGTTTCGTACGAAAGTGGTTGCATACCGTACGACGAACATTCTTATTCTTATTACTATTATTAATCATTTATTTACAGTTAGTATCAACGGACATGCGTTACAATCCACAGCCATGGTTAAAAATATGTTCCCAGGCTATTTAAACCAACTACCATCCATAAAAATATATTCTATAAAAGCAATGCAAAGCGATTGTCATAAGCCCTGCATAAAAATTTTTTCTATTATAAAAAGCGCTAAAATACCAAACAAATGAAAAATAAATAAACACATGCATAGATACATAAAAGTCAGATCTGCAAACCGAAGCAGTTTAGCTCAGTAGCGATCTAAGGCAGATGATTAGAACATTCAAGAAATGCAACATCTTGTACATACATTTTGCAAGAGCATCCAACAGTTTTCCATGAGCGGATCTTATTCTTGAAATCACTCAAGGCTGTACTATTTTTATATCTAATGGAACCATTTGCCACAACACCTGCCCCCTATAAGTCAAAGTTTCAGTTCCGTATCTAACAGTCTTTAGATAGAAAGGCTTTATTTCAGGTGCATTCCTCGTATTATAGGTATGTTGGTTATCTACGAAATGTCACTTATGAAGTCCGGATTAATTCCTAATTTGATCTTAAAAATTTCTATAGCAAGTGCTCTGATATTGTGATCATGAACTGCAACAGTGTTATCTTTTTCAAGAAGTTGTGAGTACGATGACCCCTGGTCATTGTACACCATGCATAGTTGGACAGCTACGGTGAATGTTACCATAAACACTAAGTGGCTCCAAATAAGAAAATATGCATGCGCTCTGGAATGCTGTCATGAAAATACAATGTATTGATATATAGATGTAATTAGCTTTTTTGCCTGCATTGCCGACGCCAGCAAGGCATTTAGTGACAACTATTCCAAGTCAATAGATATTTCACGATAGCTATTTCTGTAGAAATACGTTAGCTTTTGTTACAGAGGAATGAAAATATTTGTCTCAAATGTTTTCTTTTTGAATTAGAGGCGCCGTCCATTAAACGCCCAACCAAATTGAATTTTATTTGGCGCCGTGGCTGAATCAAGGATTTACGTCAATTTGAATCCTGCAAAAATCACTCAGTGGTTCAAATATTAGATGTATATGACTAAGGGAACGTTTGTCAAGGTAGATTCTAAAATGTTAGCAAGTGTTTTTGATGAAATCCATCCAAGGCAGTGCGTAGAATACATTCAAAGGCCAGTGATACGACTTTCTGTGGGATGCACGTTCAGAAATTTCATTTCAGTCTTCAAATGGAAGACCCAAAAGCAAAGGGTAGTTGTTAATTTTACATATAAAATTTGTTGTGGCTGCTTGGACTGTTGTAAGAGTCGGATTTTTATTTTGCAAGTAGAGCAATTGAAACAGACCTGCTCTTCCTTCACTAATTCTATGTAAATAATTCTATCTTGCTTACAAACGTACATGCTGTAGACTGCAGGACGTAATGTTTACTTTTATTCGGTAGTTTTGTATATTTTTCCGGGAGTAATAAAGGCTATACCCCCGGCAAAATGTTCAGAAAGGAAAACATTCAAAATTCCGTTAGAAGTCCTAGGAATGAGTATATGCAACATGACTGCGAAAAATCAGGCGTCAGTCACGATTTTTTGACATAAAGTTTAAAAATGTGCCAGTCTTCATAAAACGCAAAAAACCGCAAAACTGCCAACTTTTGGCCTTTTGTGAGCTGCTTTTGGCAGGACACAATCGAATGGCGTGGAATAGAATTTAATTTGGACCTTGTCCTGGATAAATATGGTACAATATGTAATTTTAGGTAACAGTTTCCCCATTTACTGAAAAATTGCCACGAAATATAAAGGAATGTAGCTACACCATGCTATGTTTAGATATTGATAGTTTGACAACGAGAAAAGATTTTTCAGTTCCGTAAAAAATGGATGTTTCAACTAGGGCCACTCGTGCACATATCAACGAATCGGACAATCGGTTTTAATAGTCCAAGATCCCCTTCTTACATGCCTAGTCAGCACTGCCTGTGGGCTCAGTTATTTTCACTCTCATCTCGTTCTGTCGGCAAAAAATGGAAAATGCACATTTTTAATTTTGATGGAAAAAGGCCTCTGTACCAAGTATTCACTCCGCAATTGCAGCTTCCTTGGCTTTCACGATCAAAATCAGCTGACTGGCAAGTGTGATCTATCAAAGCACACTATTTTGTCAATTAAAGGCCTTTTTGCCTTATCAGTCCGTGGTGGTAAGTTGCATAGCTGCTTTCCTTGCATTTCATCTAGCCCCATCCGCATTAAAATTCCTGGTGCCTTCTCTGCTACAATCCAAGCATCAATCCATCTTGCTTTGGCTCTGTTTCCTTGAAACTTCTATTCTTAGTTAATCCTCGAAAATAGAAAAGCAGGGCAAAATTAAATTCCTCCAGATTTAGAAATGCTTACTACTGATATCATCAACTTTGCATGTGCTGATCATATCTCAAGATCACCGTTATCAATTTTTGCAAGTTTCAGTAAAATGCATGTTGAAAGCACTTTCTATTCATAAAACATTGTAAAAATGTCCCAAATTTCAAAATTTTGGTCCAAAAATTCTACCGAGAATGAGGACCTCATCATGAAAAATGATGCTCCAATCAAATTTTTTTTTCAGTAAACGTTTTCCCCTAGACCTGTTGTGAAACAATGCCAAAGTTTTTAGAAACACATGTACATTTGTTCAAACTTGAGATCATGTTCAAATCCACTCTCATTCTATTTTACGCCATAAAATATTATTTTTCACAATTTCAAGGACAAGCTGATTTCAAATGAATTTGCGAGACGTTTTCTGTGTATTATGATGCTCAAATACAGTTGTCGGTCAGTTTTACGGAATATTCGTTTTCACAATTTTTATAATTTTGACTAAAAATAACAAAATAGTCAAGTCATCTCTTTTCTTCGTGTCAAAATATTTGTCTGTACTCCGAATAACGCACGATTACTGTCAACAAAAGTGAAAATTGGAGAAGAAAACGACAGAACGCAGCACATGCCACTTTTCTCAGCCAATAGGCCAAAAAATTGATTAGAATATCATCACTTTTCAGCTTATTTTCAAAGTCATGCATAGCCATTGTCTGATTATAATTCTGAAAACGCCGCAAAATCGATTGACCGAAAGCCTTCAGGGCTATGCCAACGTACAAAGTACCAAACTAGCACGATATCACCGCCTAAACGTATTGACAAGTCAGTTGACTTGAAAAGTCTCGCGAACATATGTTCAACCCATATTTTTACTGAGCTGAGTATTGAGAGAGATAAGCTCTTCAGGAGCGCCGCACTCCCTGGTCACTAGATCGTTGCTCATCGCCTGTGACTCAGACAGCTGTATGCAGGTATGATTGGCATAACCTTGAAAAAGTGGGCGTGGTCACGACCTCGTCTTTGGAATCGCTCACAGTCACTTACGTCCTACCCATCTCCCAGACCTTGCGCACTTCACCTGTTTATACGGGTTCATATTTGCTAGAGAGAGGAGCGGAATTTTTTGAGCCGTTTGAAACCAGGCTACTTAGGTCCGATCCTTCGAGCTCGTTTCCTCCGCTGCTGGATAACATCATAGTCCTTTGCCTGTGGGGAATAAGAAGCACCATATTTTGCGCAAGGCAGTAGTTGTACGTCAGTTGCATTGTTTCATGCGCGGACAGAAAGAGAGAATAAAAATGCTGCCATTAATCAAATCGACACGTTCCGAGCACAAACATTATATAAAGAATATATCGTACCACAGTCATCATCTTTCTGACTAGGGTAAAAATTACCATCACATTGAAAAGCAACAGAGTTAAATCTCAAGTATACCAGGAAGAGTAATTAGAAACACTGAAAAATATGCAAACGCACGCATACACACGTAAAATATTGAGCAGGCCGGTGATGAGCCTTTTTTTTTCTTATAACTTTGCAAGGCGTCTTTTCTGTCTGTTATGTTCGGTCTTGATGCAGATCGCGAGCGATGCTCAAAGCCAAATTCTCGGATGTTAAAATTCATGTTTAGTGATTGGAATTACTTGTGGTAAGCACTTCTATCCGGCCAAATATCAAATACACTTTGACAAATATTATTTGTTGTTGTCTTTCTCTTCTCGAGAACGATTAGTCAAGAACAGATGAGTCTTACAGTATAATCTCAAATGAGCGGACATCATTGAAACGTCCGCTAATTGGAACGTTTCACATTTTTGCGTAGTTTTCAAAATTTCTGTTACATCATGCAAATATGAAGGTACTAGAGATTGGAGTTCATGTAATAGACAAACGAGTGGTTCTTGGAGGTGAAAATAAGAGTAGAAATGTTTGTGGCATACAGTTTAGATGAGCCCCACGAGTTGGTGAAATGAACTCGACAATCAAGTTGTTGAATGTTTGAAATCAATAAGTTTAAAAACTGACAATTTGGAAGTTATTTTTTGCCGCTGTCCCCAAATCGGATAGCGAAAATGGATGAATATGCCTTTTCGTGCATCATAGAATCAAGTCCACTAATTCGTCTGCTAATTGCTTGTCCTCTAATTAGGAACCTTTTTCTGAGAGTTTGGCCTAAGTTCCGCCGGTGAACCAAAATTTTTCCGTTAATTGGAGATTAAATAAAAAGTTTTGCATTTAGTGCATCGTTGTGTTTGCACAATCTTAGGTTCTTAGGTAAGTTTTAATTACCAGATCAGAAAGACGTACGCCAGATAACGTCATGTATCACTTTCTTCCGTACATTTAGATGTCTGTACAAAGTTCTGATGTATGAATATAGTGGGTGAAATATTGTCATTATAGTGCCTTTAAATTAACAAGTGACACCAACATGACACACCTTTTTAGTAAGTAACACCTTCATAAACAATACCAGGCTGAAAACCGCAAACATTCAAGCTAAAATTAGGCAACACCTGTGCCTGAGATTCTGTCATCAAGCCAAAATCTTCAAACATCGTCTTTTTGACCAACGGTATCAAAGGAAAGGAACGTTTTCTTGAGTGAGAGTGCATAACATATAAGCAATAAACATGACTTTAAAGGCATTGCAAAGTATCGTAATAAAACGTTACGAAATTGGACCAGGAAAGAAGTGTTCTAGAATTAGGCAAGACCCAAGCATCATCTAAGGATGAAACAAGAGAAATACTAAGTAATGCTGAGGCTGAAACCAAAGATAACGGTGCCTCATAATTAAGCGTGTGGCTTAAAGAAACTGTGAGAAAATCACTGAACCATATGCTTACATTTTCGTGCTACATACTCCAAAGAGAAATATATCCATGAAACGTATCCTCATGTAACACTCAACACAAAAAAACTAACCATACAAAAAAGAGGGACGCATTCTACTTTTGTGTTTCGTTCACTATGCAGAGAAAGGTCCAGGTCACTTTTGGATTTGCAAGTAAAGCCGACCCAATGCCTGTAAGTGGTTTAATTTCCTTGGAATGAAATGGCACAACGAATAAATTCGTCGACTTGCTTCATTTTCGGACGAGCAGCCGGGAAGTATTTCAACATTGATCTCACAATTTGATTCATGAACGGAGGAATTTGGTCATATTTGTGATTAAACGGAAGCGGTATATCGCCGCCTACATCGCACATCGCCTTACCAAGAGGTAGGCCCTCGTGTAAAAAACCGTAGAGCCTTGATACACCATTCGGCACATAATATTCGCTCCAAAGAACATACAGCACCAACCCAGCACTGAACACATCAGCAGACCTGGTGTAACGTCTTTGAAACACTTCAGGAGCCCTGAAGAGCTCAGTACCAACATAAGTAGCCATATATGTAAGATAATGTTGGAAAGTTTGTTTCCAGTCTAACATGATACTGCAGAAATGTTTTGCTAGTCCAAAGTCAGCCACTTTCACGTCACCAGATCCCGTGAATAGAATATTGTCTGGTTTTATGTCGCGGTGGACAATATCTTGGCTGTGCAAATAACAGATCGCTGACACGATTTGACGGCTCCATTTCTGCTTTTGTGGCGAGCAAATAGGATTTTGCTCAGCATTCTGGAGCACCGAGTTCAGTGTTCCACCATCACATAATTCCATGACGAAACAAACTGAAATACCATTTTCGTGTGCAATTGGTTCAAAACCGAATAGCTTGATAATGTTTTCATGTTCCAAACGACGTAAAGCAAGCAACTCATTTTGGACAGTGTGTTCTATCTGTTCGTTCTTTACAGCGACGAATTTTAGAGCGCGGTACATAGACGTGAAAATACCATCCAACTCTTCAGCTTTATATACTTTTCCAAAATTGCCTTTTCCAAGGAATGTCTCCAATTTATAGCGGCGATTATTTACTGGAATTATTTTCAACATTTTCAACAATACAGAAAAATGCTATGCTGAAAACGCACCAGTCCTACGCTTTTAGTCCTTTCCGTCCAAGACCAACTGATGATTGCAATATGTGCCTTGTTGAGATTGTTTATCAAGCCTGAGTCAATAATGAACCTAAGAGGCGCTCAAATGAGCACGAATTTTTTTTGTTTTGCAGACAACAGTCTGTAGACGACATAGATTACGGTTTCTAATAGAGATATGTGCTTTTAGCTTTGTGTGCCAAGGCTAGCCAAGTTCTGACCCACGAAGTTCTGCATTTCCTACAAATTTCAGATTTCTCATTCAGTCTGTAGTACTCGGCAGTATTCTCAGCTGATTCATTGGGAAGACATGCATGATTAAGGTAGTTTCAGATAGTGTTAAACGAGAAGTAGTCACTTTAATCGTTATAACAGCCATTACAAGTCCTTCGAGTATACAAGACTGGTAATTAACTCTATTTACGGAGGAGGTGCTGGCTAACCCCCATTTTGGGGAGGGGAAGGTATATTTGCCCAAATGACATGAACTTTTGGATGGGTAATCCTTAGGCACTCGATTTCTCAGAAAAATTGCTTCAAATCCGTCACATATACACCTTTTCGTATATTAGAGCAACATACAACCTGAGCCTGGTTTTGATTCTCAATGACGTAATGCAAGTTTAGCATTTCAATAGTAGTATTGCTACCCACAGAAATAATCCTGTTAATCACCTCTAGCTACTCATAGAAGTTTTAGTACTAATTTTCTTTAAATGTGTGACAGGGGCTACATTTTGCGATCTTGCATGGAAGCGAGGCTTAGGTTGTATGATGCTATAATTTCCGAAAACGTCAATTGAGCCTACCATCAGTGCGCTGCCTAAGCCTGCTCAAAATGCGTATGTAAAATACAATGAAGCAGTGTCAGACTACTCCAAGAAAACTTTTGAACCACTAATCGAAATGTTAAAATTTTATTTTGGACCATTGTCCTATTTAAAACTATTATCTGGACCACAATAAACAACAAATGGGGCTTTGGGAGTTCCTAGATTTTTGCCTCAGCTTCATGTTTTGTAAGCTACACGTTTTGAGATTTCGTCAATTTTGCATCTTTTTGAAGAACAATCGTTCCTGCGACGTTTTGCCACCAGCAACATGTCTTACAATGCCCATTGCTCACAAAAACTCATACAACTTTTAAATTGGATGCTTAAACTTAAATGGTTATTCCAAAAGGAGTACTGGATGCAGAACAAAAGATTTAAGTGAAAGATTGGTCAGAATATTGAGACAAAAGGGGCATAAAATGTGTAGCCAAAAAAAGTTCTTCATCGATCAATATGGGAAACTGCTGGAATGAATACGGTGAAGGTGATTCGGTCGTTCTGCTTTGGCCATACTTTTATAAAATCTGTGTTTAACAACCATTTGGCATTCGAACGTTCGGTTGAAGCCTTGGCCACACATGGTATCAGGCTATCTGAAAAAGGAGGAATGGTTAATGCTGGGAATGCTGGGAATGCTGGGAATGCTGGGAATGCTGGGAATGCTGGGATTGCTGGGAATGCTGGGAATGCTGGGAATGCTGGGAATGCTGGGAATGGTGGAGACAAGCCGTGAAGGCTTGATTTTCTCAAGAGGTGTATGATATCATCAGTCCTTTGCTTGTGGGGACTGTCAAACGCCATATTTTGGGCATGTCTCGATATACTTTGCTGCTGATCATAGCTATAGTAAGCCCTGTTTTCGAGGCCGTTACCGGTCATACGCTAGCTCTAATCGCTGTCGACAAATGATCATCCCTACGAAGGCCGGGGAGGGAGTGTCTAGTAGACTCCTGGCTACTGTTAGAAAACAGCAGTATCTTTCCTTCTGGTAAAGAAGATGTCCATTAGAGCAAAGACTTCAACACGCCTTCCGAGTAAATTGCTATAGCAGGATAAAATGTTCTGATTTTGTCTGGTGTGATCTTTAAATTTTCGTTGATCACCTGAGCCGATACCCACCCGACACCCGTCTTGGCTTATTGTAAATTGTGAAATTTTGCAGGAATTTTGCAAAAGTTTCGAAGGGCTCCTGTGGTCGGTAAAATGCACTTCGTTTAGATGTTGAGAAGTTTGTCGAACGTTCCCGCAAGCCCAGTCGAAGTGCCTTTTAGTATCAATCTACTGACCATGTACTCATCTTTTACTTACCTGCCCATACGAACTTTCAACTGTTTGTTACCTTCAAAATACAATTCATATAAGCTTTCCATTGAGCTGGGCAAAGATACATATTATTGTGTACTTTGTTCTGCTGGTTCTTAAATATTTGAACGTTTTATAAGACATTTTGTGATGACATAAGACTTCAAATGTTAAGAATACAGGAATACCCGAGAAGAAAATGAGAACGTAGCTGGTAATGGAAACACTCGAAACTCAGCTTAAAATGTTAATTCACACATTGAGTTCCATGTCGATGTAGCATTTTCACAATGAAGAAAAAGATATGTCATTATAAAATTCATTTCATATGCCACTGGTAGCTCTATCAAAAAGAAAGGCAGAAGGCGTTCCATGCGCTCTCTTCATACAGCAAAATCATCTGTTGGTGACTGTGGAAATTACAGAAAGCGTATTTTTGATTGAATATTACGATCCTCTTTCCAGATGAATGGGAAGCTCGTGATCTGCTGTAGCAGATGTTACAACCATCTCCATCGAAACGTCCAACAGCCTGCGCAATACTGCGCCATCCATTCTTTTGGGCTAAAGAAACACAATTACAATTTATTGAGGTATCTATGCATCACATATTTGAAGTAATCAAACATTTAAAGTATGTTACGTCTGCATGTTGAATCTGCCTAAATCAACTAAGCCTAATTGGCTCGTTTTTACATACAATGACAAATCTTAGAGTGACTTCTTCGTCCACTTATTGAAGCAGCTTGTTATTTAAAAAAAACGTTAAATAAATTCACTTGCTTCAACACTATTTGCACGGGGTCCTTCGACGGTACGTTCGTTACTGAGGGGGGAGGGAAAAAAAACTAACCCCTACCTAATTTCTGAACCAAGCATGGTGAAAGCGTGAAATTTGGCACAAAGGTGCAGAAACATGTGTAGTTTTGGAAATAGCCTAAGAATTTGCTAAAGAGTTCGAATTTTACTGACGTCAGAAAAATTGTCCACCTACAATTCCTGACAAAATAGAAGTGCACAAAACCAAGACACTACATTCCCCAGAACAGTATTGTATGTATGCGATATTTGGAAAAAATTGACCAAAATTTTGTCGGACCACAAAACCTGAACCACTAAAGATTTTCTCTTCGAATTTGTTTTAAATTTCTCTAAATAATGATTACTTTCGATTAGGATAGGCTATGTACGCAGTTTTTGCCATTTTCATGGCGTTTTTAGCAACGGGAAGTCGAAATTTGGTTAAAAATTTGTCCAGGTACCGATCAAAATGTTCCAAAAAAAACTGCGAACACGAACTAATTCCAAAATGGTTCTTGTTTCATCTTATAGCCTATAAAATTATATCAAAAGTCACCAAGTCCCAGCTCTTAAGCTTTTTCCGTTCAGGAAGTATCGCCAAAAGATTACCTGAGGGGGGATGGTAATTAAATTAACCCAGCGCAAATTGGGCTAAAAATAAGTCACTGTTCGAATCTCAAGCGAACGACACACGAGCAAGCAAAAAGATACTGAGAGATCATGCGGTATTTTCAATGCAAATG
>JAOBRC010294460.1:0-13530 GCA_027575255.1 Scolionema suvaense
AAATTATAGGAAATGAACCAGGTGTATAATGTTCATGGATTTATCTCTATATGATTTCACAGAGCCTTGTCTGAAGTTAATGACAGGCTCAAGAAAAAAATACTCTCCGAGGGTTAACAGTATCCAAGTTTCGAAAAACATCAGTAACAACGGCATGATGTTTTGCTATTTTTTTCAGACTGGCATAGAAGAAACTTATCTGAAAATCGTTGCCATACTTATTTGCAACCTCAAACAAACCTGCTATTATTTCGTTTTTACACTAAAAAGTATGAAACAATAATACACAGAAAATAAAATCTTTCATCAAACAACAACTAGAAAAGACCATTTTCAGGTTGAAAAAGGAAATGGTCGCTGAATCAGCAGACTCGCTCTAATTTATTTATTTAGTTACAACGTTTGTAATGCTAAAAATGGCAGTTTTGGAGACAAATTGCCATGCACAAGATAGCGATAGGTATTCCAAGAGATGGCATGTGGTCCCCAACAATTAGTTATTTTGTTATTGATCATGCACTATAATTTTATCGTATCTTAAAGTGAGCAAATCGTTTGGTCTGCGTGAGTGCAGCTAGTTTATGATCCAAAAATGGTCATTTTATATTGTTCTGAAAATGTTTCAAGAGCGATTCTTTCCTTTTTCATAATTTATGGAATTCTATTTAAAAGCAATAGTAAATATTGCTTCTTTTCGGAAAAACATACAAATTTCTATGGCAAACAGAACTTTTTAAAATCTGGCGCATGGTCCACAACATAACTATACACTATCGCTCCGAAGTTTCACACCAAAAATTACAAAATAGTGATAATCAGGCGTTAAAATTTTTTGAAAAAATTTTTTAAAAAAATGGTTATTTTGGGGAAATCCAGCTCCACGAGTTTGTTTTGTTTACTGATCTTGAAATTTATGCCAAATTTCAGAAAAAATCCATAGAGCGTTTATCCGTGAAAAAGTGCTGGTGACGGACGACGTTTTATACGAATTTTCCGCTAGAGCACCAGTCCAAAAGCCAGCAACGAACAGATTTAAAACTATTGTCCAAAAAAACCAATATGGTCATTTTTGGATATTACTGACCATGCCCAGCCGAAAAAATTGTTCCAGTCAAATGGAAGGAACTGTCACCGTACATCTTCATCTACAAAGCATAAAAACCTAAAGACCTGAGTTTAAGTTATTTTTAGAAAAACATGCTGTTTTATTTGGACAATTTACGCTACGCTCTATCAACACCACGAGAAGAAAATTACGGCTGCATTCAATTGCAAATATCTACAATCAATCATGTCAATTGCAAAAATCTGTTCAGTGATAGAAATAGGAAATCATTTTCAACTGGCGTCATACATTTGTACGACTGTTCCCTTTAGGATAAATATCAACAATCTTAGTTTGTGTGAAACTAGATACAAGATCATTTCAATGTATCGAAATATTAAAACCGTAACATGTTTATACTTACATACAAAAGATTTGGCAGACTTAGACGACGTCAACCATCCTATTCCTACGATAGGGATTCCTCGTGACAGCGCAATCAGGAACTTCACAGTTCTACGAACCTGCAGCAGAAATTGAAGTGTGCTCAGTGCCATATATATAACAAGATTTATCAGATTTACTACCGAGGAGTTTGATGGTTCAAGAAATAGCATCAACCTACCAAAACATTTCAAGCACACATACACCCGTAATTATCATATTAATCATTTATATCACCAGTAACCCAAGTTGAACCCTAACCTTGTTCTACCAAGGGGGAGCCGATTCTGCCGCCCTCTCTGATTTTCCGAAAATGGCTCTTTTTTGAAAGCAAGAGACATTGAGACGTTTCGAGCAAGATACCATAAGGTGAGGTAAAATGAGGACCCCATACAAGAATCTTAACATCACTACATCAGGTTATGGTATATCAAGTCAGATGAAAAGTTTTGGATTCTGCAAATCATGAAAGTCTTCCACAGTCGTCCATCTAAATCTAAGTAGAACACGTCCTTTAACTTGAGAACCAAAATTGATATCAAAACAATAAAATATGGATCGAAGCTTTCACCAACAAGAATTACTTAGAGACATGCTAATAATAGCAGCTGATCGCTTTTCACTCATTCTAACTTACAGCATTAGTGACAAGGTGTGTGGCTCTAGTAATGTCTTGGACAAGTTCCCCACCGAGATCCTTCACTACCTGAAACAGAAGATCGAGAAGTGACTGACAGATCCACTGACAATAAATACTACAGTAAATGAGAATGTAATCTGAACACATACAAGAAAAGTATATGATGAAGCATAAGGCATTAAAAATGTTACATAACACATCAGTGGTACATTAAATATGAGTCCATTTGAACGGAACCTCTTCCTCAGGGATCCAGCCTTCATCTGTAAGGGGATTTCCAAACACAGACTGCAATTTTCAGAGCAAAGTCTCAGCTCAACTCCTACCACATCCAGAGACTCATAACAGGAATGAATCTGATAATAGGCAAACCTCTAGAAATTGCACGTGTATTTAAAACTTTAGTATTTGTCAAGCTCCTAAGAGATTTCAAGTTTTATTACATCAAAGTTTCAGCTAAACTAAAAATTTCAAGCAAATGAGATATAACATCTGTCATTCACTCTGAGCAGTTCTGTACATCAACCCCCACAACCGATGACACCATTTAAACAATTCCAATCACAAATGACGTCTAGATATAATATATTTGTTTCTTTTTCGCACGAGAAACATTGTCCTGACTGCTAACCTTTTCCATACTTTTATCACTGTACCCAGTGAAGATGACTTTCGGTTTCTGCTTGGTCAGATGAAGAGAACGTGTTGGTGTATCAGGATCGGCCTATTAATGGAAAAAGATGTTCAGAATCTTAGACACATAACTGAGGGACAAAAGCACATGTGAAAAATGTGTGGATGCAGGCAAAACTCACATAACGTCAACACATGAATGTTGAACAATTGATGCCAACTTCTACCAACGTTTTCCCACAGAGAAAATTGTTACTAACAACTAAAAGATGCAGTTGCACAAACAGATTTCTGCGTTATTTCTCTCGGCAGCTACGTCACAGACCTGACAACCCACACCTGCGGCTACCATTTTTGAGGTTAACCTGCCGGCAGACTGAAGAGGATTTGATCACGAATCGCGCGAGGTCGCCGATGTTTTTATACATTATACTTAGCAAAGCAGAACCACTAATCACAAAACAGCCTGCAATAAAAAACAATATTATTAGTCTTACACATCTGCAATTGTCATTTGGCTGAAGTCAAGCACCTCCGATGACATTCATTGCGTTTTACAGGCCACTGCCGTTTTTCCACTGAGTGGCAATGGCGACCGAGCTCTAGTTGCACCTCTTTCAAAATGGCTGCAGAGTAGGTCACATGATTTTCCGAAAGGGTGAATGAAAGCATGTGACATCTGAGTTGGAACAGAGGTAACACGTCAATTTTTCAGGGAAACCTTAACACACAAATAAGAAGCCTTTTAAGATGAAATAAAACACCTACTGCACAAAATGCATTCACTATGGAAAGTAAAAGGAGTATTTCTATGTTTCAAACCTGCACGCTTTTCTTGCCCTGGTGGCTTTTGGAACGGCGAGGTTGAGGTGTTGATGGTTTCTCAGGAGGACTAGTGAATTGATCAGAAGAGCTCGCTGAATCGTCGACTGAATGATTTGCTGTCAGGGTGTCAATCACTACTGAAGTCCCTTCATTTTGTTTCAATCGCTTGCCGTTTTTTTGTTTAGTCCGTGATTGCTGAGGCAAAATTGGAGCAGTTGTTAGCTGATTTTGATTAGGGTCTGTGGTAGGGAGGTTTCCACTTAAGTTCACAGGCGTGTCACTGTCTTGATCTCTAGAATATTCACTAGGACTTTCTGAATAGTCAACAATAGCTGTATCATTTTCAAGCTGATTGTCATTTGCTGCAGCGCTGCTGATACTTGACTTTGTAGCCAATGCACCAGACATGTCCTCGCAATTAGAGCTAGCAAGTTTGTTTTGTTTTCGAGACCGACCTGGTTTTCGTTTTTCAATGACAATATTCGAAGACAGAATGGATCCTTTACTGGATTCAGCCTCATCATGCTCCACAGCACTGACTGAGATGTTAGTATGCTTTCCGTTTTCCTGGGAGACATCTGCCACCTGGTCTTGCTTACGTAATCGGCCTGATTTTCGTTTTGCTGTTATTGATTCTGATACTACCTCCGCAGGTTCAGTAGCGCATGAATGACTTTTTTCTGCATCAGGTCTCAAAGTACTGTCAACACCATCTACACTCTCAGCCGACAATCTGGAATTCAAGATTTCATTGTTTTGAGATGTGTTTGAAGTACTTCTAGTATCAGATAATTCACTTTTACTGCTTCCTCGACGCTGCCTGGGTGTTCTGCCTCCCATAATCTGAATATCATTTTCCTCTGCAGTAATAGCATTTGGTGTAACACCTTTATCTTCTTCTATTAGATCAACTTCCATCGAGGAGCTGCCTTGTCTCCGAGAACTTCCTCTGGATCTAGGACGACCTCGCTTACCTCGGCCACGGTGAAGTGTTGAAGTCCTTAGTGGTCTTCGAGATTCTTTGGCTTCTTCACCAAAGCTAGTAAAGCAAGCATCGCTTTTTGCATTGTCAACCATGGTCGTTGCAGACTCACTATCAGCTGCAAGGAATCTTACAGATTTCTTTCCTCTTTTTCCTGACTGTCGTGAACGCAAATTACTAGGCTTCACAACTTCATCCTCTTCCAGTCCAGGCATAAGGGCACATTCCTCTGCAGTAACTGAAGTTGCCTCGTCATCATTCCCCTCGACATCAGAAGGAGTAGTACTTGCCTTGTCTCTCCCGCTGGAGTACTTTCTTTTTAATCCAACAGACTCATTCCGCTTACTTCTTCTCCCTCGGGCAGGTTTACTTTCTTCAAGAGTAGATGAAATATCTGGATCAGCAGTGGGGTGATCTTCTGAAACAATCAACATACACAATGAAATATTGTTACATGAGGGCATGATTTGAAAACTAGTCGCATGATTCCTCAACAATTCAAACAACGTTATCCAGGGCCATGACTAACTAACAAGCTTCCATGAGCTAATATTCAGTGGTTATCGATGCAAGATAATCAAACGAGTCAGAAAAGGATTAATTAAAATTTGAACTCAGGCAAATTCTGTCTATCTCGAGCATGTCGGATAGATTGCATGTTAGACGGAACAGTTAATAAGACAGTTGTTTCAACACTCAACGTTCAATGCTATTAAATAAAAGAGATCATTAGAGCAATGTGAAGGAAAATTTTTGAAGTGAAGACGAACAAAGCTGCATTTCAGCAAGTTCTAAGAAAAATACCATACATGATGTACGGTCAGGGGGCAAAACATAAACTCTTTTAAATAAACTGCCTTGACTTATAAATGGTACCAGATACCAACAAGTCACAGAATCATTGGACTCTTGCAATCTTAATTCAGAATCTTCGCCCTAGATCAAAGAAAAAATGCCTTTCTATGCCCGTCCAACAAAAATTGCCACACCCAAATTTAATACTGGCGTTCTCGAAATTGTTGAATGGTCTCAACATACCTATACCATGAGGTAACCTTTTACATCGAAATTTACAATAACATATTCTTGCCACTGCTCAGAAGTTCAACAACAATGCATGGGCATCAAAGTATTTTCAAAAGATCCTAAAAATGAATATTTTTTTGACACAAATGACCAAGCCGAAGTCCAGCTGCTCAACGAGGGTCTCCCACAAATGGCACACGATTGCCTTATTAAAGCAATAGACCAGTCTAAAACGATTTTTTGGGTGGCAATGGAGCCTTCAAAAACATGACCGTAGCTTTTTATGTCATGACAAAAGTTGTAGTAGTTCCGCAGATATCTGCCTTCAAAGTTATGGAAAATTATAGTATGCTGTCATTTTGCTTCTCAACAGTAATTATGCATGACGCATGGTCAGACGAAATGGAATTATCTCATCTTACGTGTTTAATTGCTACTCATTGATGTGTGAGTCTAAATTTTGCTTTATCTCAAAGAGGAGTGTAATATGTTGTTTATAGCGTTTAAACAAATCCATCTGATGTCCAGTAACTAACGACCACCATAGACCTTAGAAACGGTCCTATATGACGTCACTGATGAGCAAAATCGAGAATCAGAGGAACAGTGAAAAATATCAAACTTAAAAGTGACATTCCAGAAGAACCACTGAGGATTTTTCGGTCTAAAAACCAGTGTTCATCTTTTTCCAAGATCTATCACCAAGTGGAATATGGCTTTAGAGTGGTATATTGCTTTAACACTCGCATCAAAAATTACAAAGAACTAAGAAAGCCTTGCTGACATATATTTCGAAAAAGCCTTGAAAAAGGCCAATATTGGACGTAATTTGCCACCTACAAGCAGAGTACCGTTTCTATAACATAAGCCATATTGCCCCAAAGCTTGGACCCCAAAGTTACAAAAACCTAATCAAGCACTCTGCATATTATTTTAAAAAGCGCTAAAATCGCCACAACTACGCCTAACGTAACAATGGTACTCATAGAGATGCCCCCTATCATCCATAAAATTAGCAATACTGTATGTAAGAGTGACACAGAAAATGACAAACAAAAGACAAAGAGTTCTTAAAATATCCTGAAAAAGCCGACCAAGAGCTTAACCAGATATGACATACGGTCCATAACAGAAAAAACGTTGGCTGTAAGACTCCTATAAAAAATCAATAACACTAATAAAATGTTCTTCAAATATCTTTGAAAAAAAATAAAAGAAACTTCTTCAAAACGTAAAATGCCACCTACAAACAGACCAACCAGTTTACCCAGATATCCATCATGACATAAATTCTGCCCTTACGATTCGAACCAAAAATGACAAAAAAACTGAAAAAATGTCGTTAAAATATTTCGAAGCAACCCTAAAACTAAACATTGTGAGCAACATTCCCAACCGCATGGAGAACAGCATATTCCCGAGATATGACGCATCTAGGTCGCACATAGCTATGTTGCTATTAACAGAATTCACCACCAAATATTCAAGTCAGGCACACAAAGATCTTAGAAAAATAAGAATGCTGGTCTTTACTTGATCAAAAAAAGCTCATCCTGTTCTTCAGATATGTCGTATCAAAGTTGTAGGACACACATCGTGGTATATGTATAATATGTTACACCACGAAATTTTGTCATTCGTTATGTACTCAATTGCAAAGGATATCACGACCCTTAGAGAGCTTCAGGCATGATGTCATAGGTCCATGTTTTGAGCTATGGAAAAATATCAAACTTTGAAACAACTTTTACACTGAAGCTTGTGTTCTAAAATCAAGCCTATTCAACACACTTTTAAATAGTCTTTCATCATGCCCAGTGCTATTATTTAACGGTGACCTCCTTTAAAATTCACACCAAAAATGACACAAAACCGATAAACCGTTTTTGATATACACGGAGAAAACCCCGAAAATAGTCATTTTGGGCACAAATTGGCACCCAGACGTGGCACATGTTTCATAGCAAACGCATCAGGATGCCACTAAAATTTGTGACGATTTGGAAAAAACCCTTAAAAAATAAGCAATTTCGGGCACAAAGGGTCACCCACAAGACAAACGAGATTTTTACAAGACATGGCACATGGTTTATAACTACGCAGAGTTCTCTTAAGATTCAAAACAAAAATAATAACAAGTAACATAATTAGTGGACTCTTGCAAACTTAATTAAAAATCTCCGCGTAAGAGCAAAGAAGAGAACAATATGTAAGCCATAAGATTTCCTCACAAATCACAAAAACGTAAAAAGTGTACTGGAAATATTAGGAAAAGACCCTAAAACAGCCATTGTTGACATAAACTACCACCCGCATGCTGAAGAACAACACATTCCCAAGATATGAAGCATAGACATGTACTTGTTGCCCTTAAGATTCACACCAAAAAGGAACAAATAAACCATTGTAGACACATATGGAAAAGAGCCAGAAAATAGCCATTTTCTGAGGTATATTACCACCCGGTAGCTTAGCAAGAGATTCCTTAGACAACGTATGCAGAGAGGCCCCTATGAATCACAAGAAAAATGAGAAAATGGATGAACCATTGATGACATATTCGGAAAAAAAACCCCCCAGAAAACCACCATTTTTGGACGTAAATTGCCACCTGCAAGCCAAACTAGATTTTCCCAAGACATAGCAAATGGTTCAAAACATGCACACAGTTGTCCAAAAATGACAAGAATCAGATGAACATATTTTGACATACTTGGAAAAACCCCCTGAAAATCACCATTTTTGGATGTAAATTGCTACCTGAAAGCCAAATGAGATTTTCAGCAGGCATGGCAGCTGCTTCAAAACATGCGCAGAGTTGCCCCTAGTATTCAGACCAAAAATGACAAGAATCGGATGAACAGTTTTAAATTTATTTGGAAAAAACCATGAAAAACATCATTTTTTGGCGTAAACTACCACCTGCAAGCCAAACGAGATTGTCTAGAGAAATGGCAAATGATTCATAACATGCATACAGTTGCCTCAAATATTCACACCACAAATAACAATAAACAGCTTAATGGTTCATGACATACGTGGAAAAACCCGAAAAGGCACCATTCTTGGACGTAAATTGCCACACGCAAGCCAAACGAGATTTTCAGGAGACATGGCATATGGTTCAAAACATGCGCAGAGTTCCCCTAATATTCATACCAAAAATGGCAAGAATCAGGTGAACAGTTTTTGACTTATTTGGAAAAAACCACGAAAAACGCCTTTTTTGAGATGTGCATAAATTGCCACGTGCAAGCCGAACAAGAGTTTTCCCAGATATGTCACATGGTCCACAGCATAACTACTATTGCCATGTAGTTTCACACAAAAACCAGAAAAGAGTAATGATCAGATTTTGAAATATTCTTAAAAAATCCTAAAAATGGCCATTTTGGGGCATAAATGGCCACCTGCAAGCCGAACAAATTTTTTTTCAAAATTCGGGCACCATCACTTTTCCTCAATTATGGATTGTCACTTTCACACTAAATTTCCCAAAAATTCATTGAGCGGTTATCCGGGAAAATGCGTTGGTGACGGACGGAAGGAAGAATGGACGGACAGACCGCATTTTGTAGGAAGTGCAAAAAAACTCATGAAGAGTTCTCCAAGACTTTTGGGAAACCTGCAACAAATCACCATTTTCTACCTAACTTCGTCCTAAAACAGGCCACACCCAAGCGTAACAGGAGTTTCCCCAGATATCTTCAATGACATACAGCATTTCTAGGAATACTGTTTGTCAGCTTCACATAAAAAATTACAAAAAACTGATGAATTGGTCTCGAGATAATTCTAAAAAACTCCAAAAATGGCATTTTTCAGTGGTACTTGCCACTTCCAAGCTGAACAAGAGTTTTACCAGACATGGCACATGGTCCATAACATAACTAATATTGCCCTAAAATTTTACACTAAAATTGAAAAAAGTAATGAATGGATCTTGAAATACTTTGAACAAACCTCAAAGTAGCCATTTTCGTGCAGAAATTGCCACCTGCAATCCGAATAAAATATTTGTATGAAGTTTGGGATCCATCATTTTGTTACATTCATTGAAACTAACCTCCGTGCCAAATTTCAGAAAAATCCATTAAATGGTTATCCACAAAAAAGGTGGGACAGACGGACAGACCTCACTATACAGGAGTCTTCAGCTAAAGCGAGAGTCCAAACAGACCATTTTGTTCATGTACGTACGTGCTAAAACTATTAAAATTAAGTGATGTTAGAGTTAAGAAATAATATGTAAAGTGCTGCAGCAAACAGGCTTGGCATCCCTTCAAGATAGATGAGGGCCTATTTATTTACACGATAACAAAAGAAATTGCAACACCGCAAGTAAATGGCAACACCCAAGCCCAACAAGAAATTTCCTAGATATAAAAAATAGCCTATATGACAACTTCTCCTTCTCGCCAGCTTCGCACCAAATATTTCATAAACATTAACAAACAGATTTCAAAATATTTGTGAAAATGTTAAAAATGGTTCTTTTTGGCATCAAAGAAGAGAACCCTCTAATGGAAAACTTCATATTTTCATTGGCGCAGCACTCAAGCAAATCTGTTTAGCTCACGTATTGGAGACAATCCGTATTAGGTTACTTGCCACTTTGTGCATATCAGAGTGAAAAGCTGCATTAAAAGGAAGATTCACTGAAGTGGGCATTCAGCTTTGGACATTCAGGTTGCTTCATAACAAAACTGCAATGGCTGATAAGTGTCACATCAAAAATTTAAGAACCTTGACACAGCAATGACAAAACTTAACACTTTCTAGGTGGATCAATGTGCATAATGATTACATGAATCAAGATTTTGGTCAAAATTGTGTTCGGTTGTCACGTTAGTTTTCGTTTTCGAAATGAAAGACATCTGGATGCCAAAATCAAATATACAGGAACAAACACTGTGAATCATAAAAGAAATTAAAACACGAAAATGTATTCAACATTTTCACCTAATTTGATGCACTCCATCCTTAAAATGAGCACATTTTACTTCATCAAGAATCTCCTTTGTTTCCTGATAAATTTTTGGAAAAAACATAAAATTTAATGCTCATGCTGCATCTCGCTTATTCATAGTGAATGCCAGACATTCTCTGCTGCGTTATCTGCTCCTTCCCCCTCCCAGCCCTATTAGGGTCAAGCAATTAATATGCAGAATAAATGGCGTAGTTCTGATTTATGGGTAACTCACTGGATTGGCGGGTAGCCCCAGAAAAAATGTAACAGTTAAGTATAGTTTGTCTTAAAGGGAGGGTAACGTGAAAAATGAAATTTTAGCAGTTGATAGAACACACCAAGACATGACATTTGGTTTTTATTTCATGGAAAAAGCTTGTGTAGTTTTGGAGATATCGAGCCCCAAAGTTCAGCAGCTACCATGTTGCCTTTAAAGCAATATACCAGTCTAAAATCATTTTTGGCATGATAATAGAGCCTTCGAAAACATAACCGAAGCTTTTTATTTCATGAAAAAAAGCTGTTCTAGTTACAAAGATATCTGCTTTCAAAGTCAAGGTGAAATTTGACTTGCTACCATTTTCGTTCTGAACGCTAATTATGCATGACGCATGGTCAGACCAAGTGCAATTATCCCATTTTAATTGCCGAATTGCTCTTAATTGCAACCATTAGTAGATCTCAACTTTGTTCTATCTGAAATATAAATCCAATATGTTACTTTTAAGGTTTACATAAAACCTTGAAATGTTGAGTTGCTAAGGAAAGCCACCAACCTTAGAAACGGTCTCAGATGACGTCATTGATGAGCTGAATTGAGAAGCACAGGAACAGGAAAAAAATATCAAACTTTGAAGCAACGTTAAAGAAGAACCACTTAAGCTTTTTTATTCAAATAAAAACCAGTGTTCATCAATTTGCAAGATCTATCAGCAGGAAGAATATCATTTTAGATCGGTATATTGCTTTAATTATGCATGATGTCACTTGTGTACCACTCAAATTATCCAAACTTTGTAGCTAAAATACTCAATGTTGAATTGCTTTAGAGTATTTTTTCTTTCATTTTATCATAAAGCTGGATAATATGTCAAAGATCTATTTGAGAAAATATACAATTTACATATAGGTAATGTGTTACAAAGGAAGCTGTAATGCTTAGCAACGGTACATCAATGACATCATCAAAATCAAGATGGTAGCTACTAAGCTTTGAGGCTCGATATCTCCAAAACTACACAAGCTTTGGCCATGAAATAAAAGCCAAGTTTCATGTTTTGACATGCTCTTTTACCTACTGTAATTTCATTCTTCACGTTACCCTTCCTTTAGGTATAGTGACTCACAATTTGTTTCTAGCCAATTTCAGGAGTGCTGTCATTCTTTAAGTAAGCATCAGGTTTCAGGTAGACTTCATAGCCATGTAGCCATATCTGGAGTGAGGTTAATTTTTTCCGTGCTTCAAAACAAGCCTTGTCCGAAATTGCACACTCAGCCAAAACCAATTAATGTTCATGGATACATTTGAAAGACATTCCTGGAGAACAGCGAGTGAAACCCTGCTCTCCAATTGCAGCATTTCTATTGAATCTGCAACGGTAAAATTTGGTGTGCAGCCTGGCTCAGAATTGCACTATGCAGCAATGCTTGATAAAATTCTGCAGATCAATTCCTTCTATTTCCGGCTGTACAAACTTAACTTTACATACAAAAAGTTTCCAGGGGCTTAATTTTCCATAAAACCAGTCTTTTAGGGTGCATTTTCAGAAGTATAAGAAACCGGTTATTTTAAAACCTATTACAAGGTTGAATAGAACATCAGTATACTTATAAAACCTTCACCAACAAGTAGTTCTGAGAATTGTTCCTTTTTTTTCAGCATATCCAGTAACAACGGGCTAGAAATTACAATCAACCATGAGATATTTCATACGCATTTGCATGTTTTCGCCTAGGTACAAAGCTTATTTTATGAAAACTATATTAACACTTTTATCTCATTTGACACTGTTCTGAAATTATAACTAAAATTAAACTTCTAGTACCCCTCAAATCTATAGTAATCCTGCCATTGCAGCTCAAAGTAGTTTCAATAATGAGCCAAATGCACAATCAATAAAGAATTTTTGTTTCAAACCTGAAATATCCCCTGAAGTACTAACAGCTGCTTCCGTGATTGTTTTCTCATCTCTTTGTGGGCTTGATGCAGCTTTTCCGACTTTGACATCTCTTTGTTCTCTCACGTCAATATTTTTACCATCATAAGACTGAGTTGCTTCCTCTTCATCAGCTGAATGATCTGGCAGTGGTTCCGCAACATGTTGACCTACTTCTTCAAATTTTGTTGGCTCGTCAGGTGTGTCTTTGAAATATGCTTGAGTTGCTTCCACAAGATCAATGCTACCACAGCTTGCTTCTTCCTTATCAGCATAGTCCCCATGAAGTTGTTCATTTTCATCCCCGGTGTATGCTTGTGTTGCCCCATTAATGTCAAAACTAGTGTTAGCAGCATCATCTTTGTTAGCCTCTGCATCATTAACACACTCGTCCATATAAGCTTGAGTAGCCCCACCAATGTCAAAACTGGTGTTACCTGCATCCCCTTGGTTAGCTTCTGCAACATTTTCACACAGGTCAGTATATGCTTGAGTAGCAAGATCATAATCGAAACTGGTGTTTCTGGCATCAGCAACAGATTGCATCATGTATGTTGTTGCCCCATCACCATCAACATCAGTATATGCTTGTGTTGCAGCACCATAATCTATGCTGGTCTCAGCATTATCCTCCTTGTCATCTTGATCTACGTCATCAATATAAGCTTGAGTTGCAATATTCTCATCCATCGGAACGGTGCATTTTGAATCACCAAGTTCACTTTCACTGTCAGTTTCCACCTCATAAGCTTGAGTGGCAGCATTCATGTCGATACTAGTATCAGCATCTTGGAGACTATCACCCTTTGC
>JAOBRC010294682.1:0-13528 GCA_027575255.1 Scolionema suvaense
AAACATGAAAGATCATGGCTTAAAAGGGTCTCAATGTAAGCAACAAATAAGCAACAAGTTGTACTAAAAATGACGCTACACATAAGCAACAAGAGTACTAAGCCTTGAGTTTGGTTGCTTATAAAAAAAAAAACGTGTACCCCAAAACCTAAACTTATCTGCATGCCTTTTGTTGATTTAATGCATTCTCTGTTCATTTTTTTAGGTTTATTCAAGTTTTGCACATTGGGCTTCTTCATGATCTTTCAACTCGTCGATGTTATTCTTATCGCGACTCAGGTGCGTGCAGCCTAGGTATTCTTTCTATCTGTTCTCTGATGGTGAAGCACCCTGCTGTTACTATGCCTTAGTTGATGGTTAGCCCAAGAACTGATTTGTACCTGGGCAACTAGCGGTACTTGATTGGTACAGCCTGAATCGACGATGCCTGCCATAACATCGCCGTAAGGATATACATATAAGGGTTAAAATCCTTGTGTGCGTTTTCCACTGATGATCTTCTGTTGTGTGGGCTGCCCCTTGACACGTTTTCTTTGGCTATTGTTGTTTGTGCATCCACTATTCCTCTTAACGGTTAACATAACATGCGTTTTGACTACTCCAACATAACACGGGGGAGGGGGTTCCCCCTCGGAAAACCAGTTTGCACTATAGTCATGACCTTGACATTTGGACAACTTATTCGTGCCCATGAGTGAGGGACAAGTTCCAAATTTTGGTCCCACAGGTAGTCTGGTCTGCAAATTACACGCATTTGAAATTTGCAGACTGGCAATTCAGTTTTCCATAGGAACCAATACAAAAAATTTTAATTTGGCGAAGAACGCTTGGCATACGAATTTCTGACAAAAAGTGATGTATTAAGGCTGGAAACGTTGCGTTTTAATGGCAGAGCAAGTAAGAAAACATTACATCTTCCGAAATTTGGATTTTTATCTGTCCCAAGATATGAAAAAAATTCGGACTTTACACCTGTTTTTGAACCCCCTGTGGCATGAATTAATACAAATTAGACATTTTCTGGAAGAGCTTATTGAAAGCAATGATTTAAGCCCAAAATCATTGAAAACGGTGGAAGAGTCGTAAAATTAGAGGCAAAAAACTGAAAATTTGGTAAAAAATGACATTACTCCCTGTCGGAAAATGGCCCCGTGACACTGTTATAAGTATAAGGTGGGGTAAAAGATGCACAAGTAAATTCTGTTGAGACTTGCAAAAAATTTGAGGCAACAGCTTCAGCCGTTTATTCACAGTAAAAGATAATAGACTAGGGCTTGTGGAACAATCACCCTTGTTATGTTAACCTGTAGCTATATGCATTGATTGCTCCATGCTTTTTGCAGGTTGGTGATTTTCAAACTAGTATGTTTTTTATGTTCACTATGCTGCAGCTGTAATAGCTATGTGCTGCACCTCCTTTTTATGTGCTCATAGTCGAAAGTTTCGTCCACTACTAATTTGCCGACTTGTAAATTTTTGCATCCGTGATTACTTGATTTCTAAAATTTGGGCTTGATGGGTCTTTGTCCTGTCTGGCAGGTGTGGATTTGGGGTCTGGTTCGGTCTTACAGAGTTTAGATATACTGATGAGTGTTTAGCCATATTTATGATTGTTTTCCAGTTATCGCTTAATTATCTCTCAGCAGATGGTTGCTTAAATTTTGTCAGCACTCACTGTCAAGGGGGTGCCGATTCAAGACATGTACAAACGGAATGCTCATAAAATGTTTGTCAACATCTTAAGTATTGATGATTTTTCGTCGGGGAGGCATCTACCATATCGATTTCATGAGTAACTGCTTTCACCTTCCTTCGTTTGAAAATTTTTACATGTATTATGAATCAACTTCCTCTATGAAATGCGAGCTTTTCAATCATTTTCTTAAAAAGGGTACATGTTCGAACAATTAAAGTACTCCTCCGACTTGCTTCCATCAATACCCCCTCCCCCTCCTACACACTGATCATGGCATATTCTATGCCTGCAAGCCTATGTTTCAACATGCCTATTTTTTGTATATTTATATTACTCGTTGCATGTGGAAGAGTGTTTCGTCGTATGTTTCATCTTCAGGTTCTGAAGCCTGCCGATGGGTCGGATTACGTCATCGATTATTTCGGACCACGGTTGACTCATGTCGTAAAGGACAATGATACATATTTTTTACCACCGTAGCGATACATGCTGTGAATGCAGGTAGAATCTCATTCTTCTGCTGATTTTATGACGTAAGTCCCTATGTTGTTGTTACATGAATTCCTACACATGGACCACCCTCACCTCTACTTTCGATCTGGGACCAGACAAACCTTGCCGCCATCATGTTTTACTTTCGAGGCGGTGTTACTTTCGAACTGCGTAGCAGACACACTTCTGTTTATAGTTCTGAAGCGATTTGTTGATATTAATTTGAATCGTTGAATTTTTGAAGAAAGTTAATAAAAATAGACGCTGTTGTTTTGTTGCGTTCAGGAAAGGACAAATAATTTTGGTTTGCGTTTTATTTGAATTTGCACTGATTTCCGTTCGCGGCGAACTCAAAATACGAAATGATACTATTTCTTTTCACTTCCCGCCCTCCCCCACCCTCATCAGCAGGCGTGGCAACTGTTCTATAACCTGTATTTTCCTAATCTTAACTTTATGGTCCTGTTGCATGTTTGGCTCTCCAATCGCCAATTCATCAATAGTCACACTTTCGTATCCTAACAGCTCTAAATATTACCATACTTTGCTTAGAGAAACGTTCTCAAGAGAAACTTTCGCGAATTTTGTGAGGTTGAGCATGAAAATGCCCAGAAATCTCCGCATGCGAAAGTTTATCTCGCGAATTTTTTTTCCAAAAGACTGTGTCGCAAAAAATTATTCAGTCCTATGTCCATTTTCTTTTCCTCTTCACAGGAACAAAAATTTAGTACATGTGATACTTTTTTCTGTTTGCCAAAGTTTTATCTCGAGAATTCTTTTTGTGATTGACCAATTCACGAAAGTTTATTCTAACAAATTCGCAAGCTTTTTACATCGCGATAGTTTTTCTCTTAAAACTTTGTCCCAACAAAGTAACTATTTAGGGCGGATGAAGGAAGCATGGCGGGCCATGGTTAGTTTTGTTTCCTTTGCACGAGCATTACCGTAATGCCTCGAATAAGCGGCCCCCTCGAATAAGCGCCCACCCAAGATGTGAAATTAGTGAATAAGTGGCCACCCTCGCCCACCCTCGAATAAGCGCCCACCCCTCGAATAAGCGCCCATCTACGACCTTCATGAACGGGCGCTTATTCGAATTTTTGGTAAGAATGTCATTGAAACATAATTCAGGAAGTAATTTTGAATAAACAATGCAACTTTTTTTTTACTTTGAAATCCTGTTTTGCTCTTTTTCATCGTGATATCATGGAACTTTTTTATTTCTTAGATAACTCCTGTATCTATGAATCAAATAAGCGCCCCCTCAAATGAGCGCCCACCCTCGATCCTTAAAAATTAGGTGCGGTAGTCTATCTATGCAAGAGTGGAATTATTTTGTAAATATGACACAATACAGCGTGATTTGCATTGACGAAGAGCATTTTTATTTCCTGGAGTTCGTAGAAATAGAGAAGTTTATTAGGAAGGGGGACGTCAGCAGTATCATGTATCTGACGCAAAACAAAGAAAACAACTTTTATTCCAATGCGTCTCTTTCGAAGCATGTATGCTCCAGAGCGTCAATACTACTATACATATTAATCTCGTGCATATTACAGTAAACACAGTATGATCAACAACACAGAACGGACAAATTCGCTCATAAATCAACTTACTTCTTTTATTAGTAGCTTATCCCGTCAATTTCAATTATATTGCTATGGAAGTGCATCGGACTTGAAAATTCGTTCTGGGTTATAAAGAATATGAGGAGCATCATTCCGAGGAAAGAGTTTAAAGTATGGTATGCAAGCTTTCACAGTTTTTATGTGTGCACAGAAGATGAATTCGAAATCCGTTAGAAGTTTGTATGGAAACATGACTGCAACAGAGGCAGCAGACACAGAAGTTGAGTGAAAGTTTTTAAAGGGGAACTAAGGTCGAAAATGAAATTTTAGCGGGAGAGCGTAGTTAAACGTGACTTTGGGTTTTTATTTCACGATAAAAGCTCATGTAGTTTTTAAGATATCCTGTCCTAAAATCCAGCAGCTCCCATTTTGCTTTTTGTTGATGCTATACAGGTACGTTGCTAAGCGTTTCCTTAGTTACCCAATAGTTAAACGTATTTTTTCAAATGGATCTATTGCATATAATCACACTTAAAAAATGGAAGAGTGGCTCCTTCACTAAAATTTAATTTTGAGTATTTTGGTAATGAAGATTGGATAATTTCTTTTGTATCCACATGTCATCATGCATATTTAGTGTGCACCCATATGACATCATGCATAATTAGTGGCAAGATGGTGGCAACTTAACTTAAGAACTTATCATCTGCATAACTGTAGCAGCTGCTATCATGAAAGAAAAACTGTATGCTATCTTTACATGAGCTTTATCATCCACTCAAATTTCATTTTTAAACTTAGTACCCCTTCAAACATTTGATAGGAAGTACGACCGAACAGGAAAAACCTGTTTTTCAGATTCATAACTGTGCGTCAGTGTCATAACTGTAGTGTAATGATAGATTTGTTTTTAACTCTTGATGCGCTTTTTAATTATTTGCAGTAAAAGTAAAAACCGTGTGAGTTTTCCTATCAAATGCTTATTTCAAGTATGCTCACATATTGTTCAAAAACCGATTCATGTCAAAATGCACATCAAAAAAAGTACGTTTTTCAGAATAATTTAAGTAGTGCGTAGGTGCTGGTTCAGATGACGGGCGTAGATTGTCGTAAATGTGTTGCTTACTGTCGTAAGTGTCTTGCTTACTGTTAATTTTTGAGTCTACAAACACCTCTTAAAAAATAATCGTATAAACACCTTCAATGCTTGTCACAAAATTATTTGCTTTTTAAATGCACTGTAGTGCATAAAATGCCTGGTGCATTCCTAAGTCAGTTTTTCTTCCAATCAGGAAGACGGACGTTTCGAAGGAGAGTGTTGTTCCTATGTGGCGGTGCTCTCGATATTTCTTATCTTCTCTGATAAGCATTTGCTCATGTGAGTATTAGTGTCGTGGCCTCACCGAAGTCAATTTAACGGTGCCTGCGGCGACGGGTTTTCATGTCTTTTGGCACAATTAACAATCTAACTGTATTTTTAACGACAATTCGCGACCTTAGACCTTCGGCATGAACAAAGATCACTGCAGGCTGACCTGTCTCGAGTGTTGTTTTTGGTTTAAACTGAATTCCGGCGAATCCACTCCTGTTTCGCCGAAGTGTAAGCTTCCTTCTCGTCAGGATGGCCCGACCATCTTTCGTCATGATTGAGATCGAGAAAATGTCCTTTTCGCCGAAGTTCTTCAGTTCCAAAACTACAAACGTGCTTGCTCCTTTCGCTACTGTGAAGTCTTTCCTTGCGTAAAGTACCTGCAACAGGGCTGGTTTGGGAAGTTCAAAGTTAGGGGCTATTCTGGTGAACGGAACCCCATTCTTTGTTTTTCCTTTCAATTGTAGTTGAAACGTCGTGTTAGTCTCCACATTAAGATATGCTTCGAACTGAACTCCGACTGATCCGATCGGGAATAATGCAATCGGGCCTTGAAGAACATCGCCAGCTTTGTTTACAGTTTGAAGATACAGCGATCCGATATCTACATGCTCTGCTCCTCCCAGCATCACCCGTGCTATTGTTTCGTATTCTGAGGGGAAAAAACAGAAAATCTGATGATAGAATTTGAAGAGATGCAATACAGCCAACAGACCTTGGACTGGCAGATGCTTTTCTAACATACATTTAAGGAAGTGTCCGAATTGGTCCGATTTGTGGAAAATAAAGTGTCCGTAATTAGGCAATTTACAGAACATTAATACTCCGATGGAACATATTTTCCATTCTAAATTTTATGCCTGCGAAAAGTGACGATATAGAATCGACTAATGCCGATTTATTCAATTACAAAACAATAAAACAACAGACGGTGGTCACTCAACCTAGGATATCTGGAAAATGTACATATTTTGAACGATTGTCTGGGAAAGCCTGGGAAAATGCAGGGAGTGCTGACCCTGGAAAACAGTCACTTACATGATGACATGATTTTTGCCATTAGTTAATATTCGTTGCAAGCTCAGTGTTCAGTAATTTTGATATTTTTATACAGGGAGTAGATGGTGGAGTTGGGCTGTAGTAACCATTGTTGGTTGAACTCAATGTTTAAGAAAATAAACCTGGAAAGCATGTGATTTTTTGCCAACCTAAACTAGAAAAAAAGCTTTTTTTTTGAACGGACAAATTCTTTTTAGCCTAGCTGGAAAACTGTGAACAGAATATATGGTAACTTCAAGTGCATGTCACAAATTATACACATTAAAAAAATATAATCCCTTTAGTTGAAGGCATCGTAAGACGAACGAAGACAGAAGATTTATTTGCTCTCGGACTGTGTATGATGATGAGCAAATACCCTCAGAAACGTTGTAAATGCAGACGATGTGCACGAATATCCTGGAAGCTTGCCTATCAATTTTAAAAAGTCATACGAAAGGCTTTCTGCTATACATACACCTTTTTCTTTTTTATAAGCATCAGGTAATTTTTGCTCAGCCTGAAATATGCTTATTTTTCGTGGTTTCAGAGTCCATTTATGGTTACCATATGCTTGATTTGTTGGAGTTTAGAATCGCGAACGTATTATTTCTCTGACACTGAAACATCCTGCGAAACGAAAAGTTGCCAAATTTGCTATTTTATAGCTCAGCATTTAGAAAACATAATGAAATGGTTCCGTGAAACTATGTGCTATAGCAATAAAGTAAGTTTTGCGAAACCAGAAGAAACAACATTCATAGAGCTGTTTTATCAACTCTCAGTTCTAACACTACTACTTAAGATGAACGAAATAAAAACGAACACACCTAATTTGCGGGCTCTTGGATTCTGTGATTTCGAAAAATCTAAAATGACTTCGACAAATGCAAGCATCAGCAAAGCATCGCTGAGCCTGGAAATTGAACAGTTTCGCCAAGCATCACCCAGCTGACTTGAACTTTACTGATACATATAAAAAGTGTGCAGAGGATTACAAGACTATAGATGTCAACAAAAGAAACTTACGTAAGAGAGGGTGCTCAATCGGCGATATCGCTCGTCCGCTTTCAAACTGAAAGAAGTAGCCGAACTCAATCACCTTCTTCCCAGACCCTTTTACAATCATATCATGGCGTCCAACCTTCCCAGACACAACAAGCTGCCATTCGCCTGGCATAGGTTTCGGGATTTTATAATGAACTGACTGGGCGAGTTTAACAGTTGGTTTCTCGATTACCCCATCTGGTCTTTTTAGTATGACGTAATCGGCTTCCCTGCCTTCTGTTGTGATGCTAATATCCAGAACTTCTACTGTGTCATCAACGCTGAAGGTTCGTTTCTCGTACTTGGGCTTCGTTTTGTTTTCTCTGCAAGATAAAAATGGAGCATTTTTTTAGGTTCCCAAAATATAGCCATTGCAGGACCAGCGTACCGGCAACCGGCCTGCAACTGACGTAACCCTTATCATGTGCAGCAATTCATTCAGTTCATGAAGACAGTGGAGTCCTTTTACGTGAACTTTTATCATCTTAAACAGTTCGTTCGATGCCTTGAGTTAGCGATTCCGCAATATTTTGTTTTTCTTCAGACCAGTGTACTTGTATAGAGCACACGAACCCATACTCTGAGGGCAAATATTTTGACGAAATTTGTCGAAATTACACGTTCGAAAAAGCTTATAGTGGTGGATCTGCGTTTGGTGCGTAGAAAACGCAGGGGTGTATGAAGGATTCCAACGTTATTAACCCTATTCAGGCGGGGGGAGGGGGGAGGGGTCTTGTGAAACACGCCATGAAAATTTTTGAACGATTGCTACGGGTGAACAAAACGTGGTAAACACGTGAAACTTGGTGACTTTTCTTACAATTTTTCGAGGAATACGAACATGAAGTCATTTTTGGTCAAAAATGTACCGTTTGACCCAATTTTGGGAGGTACCCGGCCTAAATTTGAACCATTTTTTGCATATTTTTCCAATTTTCTTTAAAATTTCTTTTTGATTTGGATTTTTTCACTCTTTTTATGAAGAGATGTTACATGCGATTACAAATACACAAAAATAATGGTCATTACCCATTTTGATGGCGAAAAATTGCGATTTTTACATATTTTAGCCAAAATTATGACGTCACCGTACATTTTAGCTGACGTCAGCAAAAATAATACGGGGATCAAAGTTTTGTCGATACCATTGGATAGAACTAAGTAAGATGCATCTTTGTTGCAAAAGGTTTTGTTACATCTTGTTTAGTTATGGAGATATGGCGGGTGGTGTGATCCGCACCCGCTCCCCCTTCTTGGCCGCATAAAGTTTCAAAATACCCCGGCCTGAATAGGTTTAAAGGAACACAATCTCATGCCTTTTTGCATAGCAGATATGAAGGTCCTGGTGTGCTCAGCGTATGTGAGAAATTTCAATGAAAATGGATAATTTGTTCAAGAGATATTCCAATCATAAGTTTTTAATTTCTGCATCACTTTTTCACTCGGTCGCAGGGTCACGACTGACACTCGGTAGTTAGCAGGTAGTTAAGCTGGCCAGTTCAATTACGCTACAATCACATTCAGCATTAATCGTCGTTATCTATGCACGAGCACTATGAGCGAGAACACTCGTGTGAAGTTGTTTTACTGGATTTATGGTGAAATTATTCGCCTAAATCATACAATATGGCATGATTCGTTACATCCATAAGGTACTGAATGTGATCGGCTGATAAAAAAATAGGCGATTGTGTTCCTTTAACCATTGCCTAAAATATTTCCCAAAAAACTGTGAGTTGCATGAAGCATGTTTGCAGATTGGAGAATTTCTTCTGACTATAATTGCAAAAGAGACGATTTTAATCTGGCTCACCAGTTGATAAGAAAGAAACAAACACTGTATTGTACTGACTTACTTTGTAGCATCGAGTAAGGTCCTTCCTCCTAAACTGTTCTGTACATAACCGCTCAACTTCAACATCTCGAAGTCGTTCTTCAGAGCAAATACTTGTCCATTGGTCTGAGCTGCTAGTACGCGAAATGGTTCAATATTGGACTTTTCTTTGTCGCAGCCGTTTAAAGCGGTGAAGAAGGATATGGTAATACCTACAGAAAAAATAATAAATTGTTCAACTAAATGTATCTTTTGTGGAAGGAATTGTTACTCCAATACGTCTAGGTTAAACATTGAGACTGTATGCTGCACACCTCTGACACTTAAGTGTATAACTGTTTGCTAATCATGGTACGTCTGATCTTGTTTCCATGCGCTGCAGATTGTCACTTATGGCAAGTTTCTGGTGAAAAGGCCTTCTGCAAAAACAATTGGCATTATCTACGGGATCAAAATTTTAGCATTTCTCAAATTGCTAGCATTGGAACACTCTTTGTTTACCAAATCTATTAAAACCTATTGACGAGCAGTATACATCCCATACCTATGAGTTGGGACCTTCAAATTCTCACTATCAGTTTTAGATTATACTATTACACTCGCAAACCCTAAATTCTAAATTTTTTAGTTTAGGTAATGGTAGATATATTCAGATACGGGTAGCTAATTTACCCAAGCCCTCCTACTCTCGTTAAATAACAGTTGCTTGGAATTCTAAATTTTTTAGTTTAGTTTATGGTAGACTTATTCTGATACGGGTAGTTGATTTACTCATGCCCTTCTGAAAAACAACACGTCGAAAGCACGTAGAGAAGACTTTCTATGCAACAAGAAAAAGGTTACGATACCCTCTAGATCTCCCAGAAAATGATCTGTCTTACCTAAACTTCGTGCTGCATTAGTTGCAATTTCGATGTTCTCTGCGGTAGCGTCCTTGGCTGATGCGTCGGTGAACACTATCATTTGTGAGCCATACTGTGGGCCAGCATTTAAAGCGTTGATTATCCCCGTAAATGTGAGTTCAGGACAGTCGCCACCTCCACTTGGTGTCAGCTTCATTATCTCCCTAATAAATTGCTCACGTTTTTCAGGACCAAGGCATACGGCTGGTTTCACATCTAGGAAAACAAACGACGAATGATATTACTTTTTAAGGTGGATAGTCATCTGAAAGTTAAGTACATTTGCAGTATTTCATAATAATTGGTAAAGTGAATGGGCCTGGAAGCTAAATGTGCAGAACAGGTAGAAAAGATTGAAACAGAGCATGAGTCAGAAAACACCGCCTGCAGTTTGTAGCAATTCGAATTAAAGCCCAGAGATCCTCTATTAGTAGAAGACCTTTCGATCGATTACGTCTATCAGTTTTATTTACTGTAGATTGCTGTGTTTGCAAAACACATCACGTATGTTTCTTAAAGGAAACTTGTTTATAAGAAACTTAGTGGTACGAGCCTTAAAACTAAAATATAAATATATATAAAAATATATATTCTCTCATCTTATTAACCCAGCCAACAAAACAAAATAAGGAACTTCTCCCAAAATCCTTGACTATGCAGTTGATTATATGTGATTCCAAACAAACTGTTCTTAGAATGCAGGCTGCTGCAGATATGGACAGGAATTAAGAGAAAACTAACTTGTTCTTTTTAGAAACTATTGTGTAAATCAGAGAAATTTTAGAGAAATTAGGGGGCTTTTTCTACTTTCACTTATTTGGTTTCCTAGTGATACATAAAAAGCATGTGCCAATACAAAAAGTTAAAGGATATTGAAACTTGTGTGCTTTCTAGATGACTACTAAATATGACAAACAGGATGTACGAAACACTTACCCGGATCACGAAACGCCGAAAGAATGTAACTAACATTTCCATTACGTTTTTCATTTATGATGGAAGTGGCAATCGTTTTCGCCGTCCTTATTTCGTTTGCCATGCTTCCTGTTTCGTCAATTACGAATATCAGCGTGGTATCGCCATCACGTATAATGATCTGATCGTAAATATCGTTCCCTATCTCATCCATCAGCCCTCCCAAAAACGACTTCGTTGCTTCGCTCAACATTTCCACACGGTCTTTAATGAAATCCTTCGTACGTTTTCCGTAAGGACGCTTGTTGACTGGCTTTAGATCGGGTGCAGAATGAACCTATTCGAACAGAAAGGTAACTTCGAAGTTAAGTTGTAACGAAATTTGAACTACAGAGTTCACTCAATAGATAGCGAAACATCTTTAATTTCGAATTTCTGCAAGATTTGTACCTGCCACCATCGTCAGGTATATTTGTTTGACGTTTGTTTAAAGTTGAAATAAAGTTTGATATTCATAACTTGACTTTCAACGAATGTGAACAGGGATCCAAAATCCTTGTTCAGCTTCTCTTTTGCTTATTTATTCCAGGGTGCTCATCATAGGTTTCGATAAATTTGTAACCATGGGCTGAATGATCGGAATTTCATAAACATTTCTGACAGGACAAAGTGGTCGGGAAAGATTTCAGCATACTAACTAAGTAGAAATGTTTTGGCATGAGTGCATTCTATGCAAATATGCTATCAATGGCCAGGGTTAGCAATTACCAGTTTCAATCATACAGAATCTACTCGGTCATGCACACTTATAAGAATTTTTCGTTTTAATACATAAAAAAAGTCGTTAAATATTTTGCTTGTCCATCATCCCGATGCCCATCAAGTGGAAGAACAAATTTTTCCTAAATGTTTCCATCTATCTGTGTAACTGCCAACTACTTACGTCAAAGAAAGCAACCAGTGTCTTCCCAAGTCTTTCCTTCAATCCAACAAAGTTTCTCTTCTGAAGTGTGTACGCGAGATGCTTTCGTAGCAGCTCCAAATCCAACTTCTTTCTTGATGTGCCAGCCGATGCTGCATGTGCCTGAGCGACATATTCCATTGTTTTAAATGCTGATTCATAAAAGTGTGCTGAAATTGAAAGAGGTATTTTATTACTAGTTGGAAGTACATTCGAACGCGATCGAACGATTGTACTGAATTTTTAAGCTACGTCCTGTTCGTAAAATAACACCTGGAAAGATCACAAGATAGTAATCTGCTTCTTCGTCTGGGAAGTAAAGCGAAGTAAAGCGAGGGCATTAAGTACGATTAACCGGAAAACAAGGGTGAATGTAGCGTTTGTTTTGGTTCGTGATTGATTACAACGGGCCTTGTACTCGTCAGTTCTTTGAATTTGCGGCAGGTTTCCCAGACGTCTAGTCTTTTGTTATCACTTTCTGCATATCTGCGCGTTTCAATAGAGCTGCCAATCATAAACCGAAATAAGCGCTAGCTTTGCCTCGTTTTCTGATTAATCACAGGGTAAACATTACTTTCTTACCCAGGTGCAGAAACAGGTTACTGCCTTATAAAACAAGGACGTTCAAAGAAATTTTCTACTTCCTTGCATAAAGGAAGTCACGTGTAGGTTTGCTTTGGTCTGACGAATGCGTCAAACCCAATGGAACATACATGTGTGCTTACTTTATGAGGTAGTAACATGTTTCTGCGCCTGGTTAATGAAGTAGCATTTACCTGCGAGATATCAGAAAGCGAGGCAAAGATAGCACTTTTTTGGGTTATGATGGACAGCTCTGCAGAAAAGTGCGAGTATGCAGCAACTGATAACAAAAGACTAGTCCCGTGGGAAACCTGCAACAAATTCAAAGAGCCGACGAGTACAACTGGTCCTTAAGTTTGCTCATACACTAAGGAAGTACTTCGTTACGTATGCCTTTATAGCAGAGTGATCAACAGAAAAGAAAATTCAAAAGATGTACCTGTTGGATCTGCTCCTGCTGAACTTTCTTTTCTCATCTTTTCCAAAGTGTTCCAAGTGATGTCCAAAGCTTCGATATCGGTTAGTTTCCTTCCATGTGTTTCATGCGCTACCAAAACTCCAAGTATGACATAAGTCAGCCAAGTGACCACGTGTGTCTTCATTGTGGATAGTCAAGATTCTCTTTCTTGCCAGTTATTGCACTTTTTGAAATATATCTAGAATATACAGAGAGATGGATAAATAAAACCAGTTAAAATAATTTACAGAGATGCAATTCTCAGCTCACCTCTCCTTGCCAGAAAAAACATACGTCCATTACTATAGACTACTAACTTCTAAGTAAACAACGCCCTCTATCCTTCATGTATCAACTTTCAATTTCTTATGTTGGTCCCGATCGCACAGGTGGATGCAACAATGCAATACAGGACGTTCGCTTAGCTTTGTGGCCTCCAAATCATAATACTCGCTCAATAAAGCTAATGGAAAGATATCCGACGCTCACATCAATAATCGCTTGTCTTTATTTGTTATGGTTGAACGTACAGAATGTGTCTCCCAGGGTACTAATCTAGACTGATCCGACAACTTATTTGCTCTTAGCCAGGGCTGAAATCCTTATCACGGGTTTTATACTAAATCATATCCCATACTTCGTGTATGGGACGTCAGTTGCATTTGAG
>JAOBRC010294793.1:0-13528 GCA_027575255.1 Scolionema suvaense
GACTAGGTTACATTTAGATTTCGCTGGTCCTTTCTTGGGTAAAGTGTTTCTGATAGTAGTAGATTCGTATTCAAAGTGGATTGAAGTTTTTCCACTAGAACCAAATAACTACTAACCAAACTAACAATAGAATGTCTCAGATCGAGCTTCACAACTCATGGACTGCCTCAAATTTGTGTCACAGACAATGGACCGAGCTTTGTAAGTCCGTATTTTAAATATTTCTTTTGAAATGATTTGCAGGTGCAATCTCTGTTGATGAATGCAAGAACCAGTTTGATAACCTTTTGCCTATTTACTTAATGATCATTCTGTGAAGCAAATTCTGTATTCAGTTTTCTGAACTAAAACACTGGAGAGGCACGGTCAACGAACTTACTTTTATTACGTTCAAATTTATTCGTTTAGGTGTCCCTTAAAATATCCCTGTCGTTTGCTGAAAAAGAACCCCACCATCAGACTGTAACTTGTTCTTTAGTTTGACAGTCATGGCGTGCGATCCTGGACTTTATTACTATGCTCCAGATTATAATACTTTCTAACAAAACTTATAGCCTCTTCACTTAAAGACTGTTGTGCGTGATCAACAAACTCCGCTGGCGCATAACAGACACACCGAAACAGCTGCAATAAGCCTTTTTCGGCAGCTATGTTTTGGTTCTGTTCATTTCAGCCAGCGGATGCGATCAAGTCCAGCCGTCTTTAATATATTTCTTTGCCTTATTATTTAATACTACTGTCCGCGAATTCTTCCTTCTTGTTGCATATATTGATGCACGTGACAAAATATGCGACTATCTATGAAGATTGTAATACTTCCACCGAGGATAGTAAGACTATGGTCTACCTCGCTCATTCAAACACAAACCCAGCAATTTGGTCTAGTTTGATAGCCAGCCTGGTTTGAATCCGCGGAGCATATGGGCATGGCCGCACGTGGCATCACAGTATTGGACCAAATAATTGGAATTTTATTTTAGTTTGTGAATTTTGCCGAGAGCCCTTGCAGTGTTGTTGAAAGTCGTGAAACCATGGCCGTTGGCAGAGGAGGTTGAATATGGTTGAGTGAACAAATATCAAATGGTTGCTCTTGATCAACAACTGAATTGTACTTGATATGTTTTGCTGTGAAATTGGTTGACAGCTCTCTTGCGTTTTTTTTACCAGAGATGAGCTAGTTCTTGTCAAGTTTTGTGGAGGGTAGCTAGCCTAGCACTAGGTTAGTTAGGTTATGTTCTTTGCTCATTCATGACGTCCATGTCTAGATTTCTTCTTGTCTTGCTAGCTAAGCTATCTCTTGGTAGTTTTTTTGTTTACCTGCTTTTATTTCGTGTTGCTAGGTGCATCAAGGTACCACTTATAGCCTAGTCTAAGTCGATGTCAGAAAAGCTTTTCATTATCTCAGTTTCTTTGTGCACTTAAACGTCTTTGATTGATGGATCTTTTTCCTTCCATGGCTGTTTGGTGAAGATATTTTATTCACTGATAGATGTCCTATGATAAACTTTACGGGCAAGTGTTTAAGATCTTGGTAGTCTTGCTTTCGGCACCTAGATATACCACGTACCCATTGAACATCCGTCTACTTGACTATCACTATCGTCAAGTAGACGGATGTTCAATGGGTAGCCCCCTGTCAGTGAGGATCAGGTATTCATATGGCCCGTTTAGAGAATGACGTTGAGCGTCCCTTCAATCCTGGATTTTACGAACGATTCGTAAACGATATATTTTGTAGACGGAAAAAGAGCGCTGAAGATAACTTGTTGGCAGCAATGGACGAATACCATCCAAGATTAAATTTAGCGACTGAAGTAGCCCCATCTCGTTTTCTTGACACCCAACTCATCCCTTTGGCTGATGGTTCCTATAATACACAAATGCGCAGAAAATCTAGTAGGTTACCAGTGCATTGGTCTTCCAAGGTCCCAAAGAAATACAAACGGAACGTCATAAAAGCAGACTTACGCTGAGTCAAGAAGAAAACTAGTAATCTAATTTAGAGATATCACGGATTAGAAACAAATTTAGACAAGCCGATTTCCCATTGAATTTTGCCAATACTGTAATCAGGGACTTCCTTAATCTACCGGACGGAACAAATATAGCGCCTGCTGAACAAAAGAATGAAAAGATTTCTGCCCACTTTATCAAGAAGTTCAATATCTTCACTCAAAATCAAGACAAAGTCATGATAAAATGGAAGACCAAGAAAGTTTGTGCTCTTTTCAACTTGAAAGATAGAAACAACTACCAGTCATGTGTGATATATAAAGGTGTATATATATGTATGTATATGTAAAGGTGTGTGCTCATGCAGATTATCGTACATTGGTGAAACAGAACGCAATGTGATAGACAGATGGAGGGAACATGATAACCCTACTAAAGATTCTCAACCAGCACGTCATCTTCTGAACAACAACACTGTTGTGTATTTGATTAAGGGGTACAAACAGTGCACAGAAGATAACAACCAGAACTTATCTACTTTTCAAGGCATATTCTGTCATCACTATCTTGGCAAGTGTAAGAAAGAGGTCGCACGTTATAGTAGAAGAATCTTATACTACAAGATAAATTAGCATAAATTACTTTCGGTAATTTACAGGCCGTTCGTGGCTTATCCAGAGCCGCATGAACATTACATCTCGCCTATTTTTCAGAAAGTTACTAGCATAGTTTGAACTTCTTTGATCACAGTAAGAAGTCTCTGCATCTTGAAGGCATTATGACATTTCGCTTCGTGAGATTCGTTTGCGGTTGGTTCGAAGACTCAGGTACTGATAGCGCAACGGGATTTAGATTCTGATTCTGGATGTTGAAACTTGAGTCGCATACGTCTGTGTCATCCATACCTTCCCCTCTTTTTTCTGGTAGGGCTTCCAGACCTCCCACCCCCTGATCACCCCGCGCCTCCTTGTAGTGTTTCTTTACATGCGAATAAGATCTGATGAATGTATTACCTTTTGCATTTCGGATTCGAAGACTTCGTGGATTTACTTTCACTACGGTGGAGATATCTTTTATCCATGGCGTGGAGAGCTTATTTGTGGGATGCAGGTTTCTGATGAGAACTGACTGACCGCAGGGGAATTGTTTGGGTAAGGCTTTTCGCTTTGTATCAATATATCGTTCCGAGATCTGTTTCGATTGAGTGTCGCGCCTATCGAAATCGATTTCGTTCGCTTTCACTGAAAATTCTGGTATGTCGTTTTTAATTTCGTGACCAAAGATTAAAGATGCAGGCGTTTCTCCAGTGACACAATGACGAGTTTTACGATATTGTATCAGGAATGAGTTCAGGGTGAGAAGCCAATTTTCACCTGATGCATACGAAGGTTGAATAAATCTCTGCAGTGCTCTGTTGAATCTTTCACCGTTAGCTTGAGGCCAGTAGGAAGTTGTAAACCTGTGATTTATTGCGTGTTGACTTTGATGATTCTTGAACTCGGTGCTGGTGAATTGACTACCATTGTCGCAGATGACAACTTGTGGATATCCGTACTGTGTAAACAATTGATGTATTGCCTTAATGAGGTTTCCAGTGGAAGTTGATTTTATGACTGCAATCAGCGGATATCGAGAGCGGTAGCCCATTACTGCTAAAACACAGTGACCTGATGGATAGGGTCCCTGGAAATCCATAGCGATCGTGTGCCACGGTTGTTGAGGAATTTTCGTTGGAAGAAGTGCTTGGTGTTGCTGTTTTGGTGGAGATGTGATTTGGCCGAAGTGACCGTTTCGAATTAATTCTTCCACGTCTTGGTTGATGGCCACCAAACTTTCTCTCGAAGCATTGATTTAGTTTTAACTATGCCCATGTGACATGCATGAGCTACATCAAGAACATTTGCTCGCAGTTTAGAAGGAATAACAATACAATTAGTTTTTAAAAGAATACCGTCCGTTGTAGACAATTTGTGTCTGCATCCATGATATGGCTTCAATTATAATTTTTGGGTCATGAATTTGATCTACATATTCAATAATTGTTGTGATCTCTTCATCATTTGCAGTAGCGCTTCTCATGTCGTCGAGGAGCAGTGACTTTGGTACGGCGTCAGTCGAAAGTGTTCTGATATACTGCTTCAGTGTTACTAGAATCACTTGGTGACGTTACTTTTACTTTTTACTTTTGAGTGGTCCATTATCTGCCCAGCACCATCTAATAGCAAAACGAGAAAGTACCTAGAAGCATCTTTGACTCTCTTTAGAGATGGTGTGACCTGAAACCAAAGCATGAATACCTCGATTTCAGTAATGCTTTATCTGAAGTCATTAGTTTTAATTGAGCATTGCAGGATCAATGCTGTTTACTCAGAGTATGTATATGAAATAAATTAGTTTCATGTCATTAAGTTTATTGTTCCAAATCTTTGTAGAGAATAGTACAGTTAGAACTTTTTGAGATGTTTCTGTCACCCTATAGCACCTAATCATGACAATTCATTCGAAAGTTTTGTGCTAAATAAAACCGTGTTTTATCTCAGTTGAAATGTTTGTCAAATATGGCGGATTTTACTTTCATTCTAAGTGAAAGTTACATACATAACTTTTATCAGTGGCTTTTATCTTTTTCATTTATTTAACAACGTATCTCTCTGTCAGAGCTTTCTGAGGACCGTTTCGCACACCTGGCTTTGAAACCTAATGCCATCTCAACAACTTGGATTGGTTTCTTGCCATCACCAGTAGCCATAAACCTAACATACACAGTATATGTGTTTATAGAGCTATTTGCACGTAACTCAAGAAGGCAGAATGCTTTTACTCAAGTCCAACCAATGTTCTCGGTAAAATAGGGCTGGGGGAACTAGCCAGGCTTTTGCAAATAAAATAATACTTGCCTACTACTTTTTATGTATATTTTTTATGCCTTCATATAAATTCAATGAAGAATAAACACCATGGAGCATCATTCATACTTATCAGTCTGGCCTCAAAATTCTTCCTTGACTGTAATTGATTCCATAAGTTCGTAATGATCTGATGTGATTAATTCTAGAACTATACTTCAAATATTTTCATCATAATTTCTGGCCTATAAAACATAGGTTATTACACTTCGGAGAGTACGAAAATATATTGTTGCAAATTTTTTTTTTATTTATTTGTATAGTCTGGCAGAAATTATTCTATGGCTTTGTCGCTCTATAATTAGCAAGCTGGGTAAACCTCTTGTCAAGAGAGACTTAGAAAAGACAAGAAAGTGATCAGTTGTTGCCGTTTAGGATAGCTTTCAGGCTGGTCATGTAAAACCTATAGAAATGAGTGATGAGGTCAGTCGATGAGAGAAAGCAATTCGACAATTCAGGATGGCTTGTCATCATGTCTAATGTGCCGATGCAAGTTTTCTTTTCGACATGGAAATACATTTACATAACTGATAGCTTGTCAGTATCAAGTGGGAAAAATAAGAAAAAAACCTCAGACACCTTGCTTCGTAGTAAAGAACTCACTTTCATTTTCTGAAAAAAGCCCTACAGCACACTCTGGAAATTTTAAAAAGTTTTTTTTTGTTTTGTGTTAGCAGATTGAGAAGAAATGTCTGAGTAACAATATTAGGAAAGATGGAAGTTTTTCCTTGTTCTAATTTGTACAGGTTTCTATCTTCTTTATTCATAAGCACTGGACGTTCGCGCGGTGTGTATATTGCGTAGGGCTTCACTAAGAGTTTTTCTCACTCCTATCCATTGTAGCTATGTAAGTCTGTACTCTAAGGTACAGTACCTGAGAGAAAGGGGCTCACTTATTAATTTTTTGAATTTTTTCTGACTGTCCCCGGCAATACAGTAATATGTTTCAAATTATGAAACACGAAATGAATATGAGGGCACGGTAATTAGCAAAACACATTAATCCGGAAAAACAATATTTTTTACGTTTGTTTTACACATTCGACAAGCACTGGCAACAGGCTACCACTTTCATATGTTCATCTTCAATTCAGATATGGTTGAGCTGTTTTTAACATCGTCAGGTATAATTTGCCACAGCATCCGTCCTCAGTAAGACACTGTTTCAGTGCCATATCTAACAGGCTTAGGGTAGACTAGTTTGATTTCCATCGCAGCTCTGTAACGGAAATACCTCATTCATGAAATTGGGATTGACTCCCATTCGTGTCTTAAAGATTTCAATGGCCATAGCTCTAATATTACGTTCATAAATTGCGATATAATTATCTTTCTCACTAAGTTCGGCATGTCATATCGTATTCTCTGTAGACAACGCGTAAAGCTCGCTCTCGGATCGATTATGAAACATCCAGATTGATGGACAATAGCCCAACTGACTTTCAAAGAAGCTTTTCATGCCTAAAATCTCGGACTAAATATATTAGCACTTGGGTCGAAATCATGCAAAGTCCCCCGGAAACAATGATGCAAAAATATATTTCTGGCTTGCCGATTGTGTGCAGCATATACTGCCATGACAGCATCATTGTTCAGAGGGGGAGGGGATTCAGAATGCAAGGTAGTCAGCCTAATGTCAATGCACAAGTATTTTGGCAATGTGGCCAAATATTTTGTATGTTATTGTAGGCGCCATTGTTCTCATGTCATACTAGAGGCTACTCTACTCAAGGCATTCAGCTTTTGACTGGGTTTCTTGTACAGTGTCTGCACATGAGCTGGTTAAGTTAACTTATTGCCCAGTTTGATGCCAAGCAAATTCTTTTCTTTTGACTCATTAATGATAGCTTCTCTAACTTTTACTAAAATATCATTACCTTTATATCCTAGTGGCATTTGTCTTCATTTAGTGGCCTTCTGTGTTCTTGAAACCAGTTAATTGTGGCAGGAGGATTATTTTCAAGTTTTGCACAATAACTGACAAACTTTATTACAATAGTACAATTTAGGTACATCCGCAAAATTGCAAATAGAGATCTCCGTAATGAAATAGAACAACTCATTCAGATAGACATTAAACAACAGTGGTCCGAGGACAGATCCTTGAGGCATTCCTACTAGTAGTCCTGATCATGTGTTGAAAGATACAGTTATTTTTGTGTGCTACCACCTGCTTGATAACTAATCAAATATGGACAGGAGCTCATGTTAAAACCATAAGCATGCAGTTTAGCAACCAGTACCTCATGATTAAAGGTATAAAACGCTATCAAGAGGTCCATCAGCACTGCACCCACAAATCTTTTTATGTCCAGTTCCTCAAGAGGAATGAACAGAGCATGTTGTGCATTGAGATCTTTTCTAAAACCACATAGATAATGTGATAGATGTTTTTCTATAAACGTAGATACCTGTTTATGGAGAATACGTTCAGAACACTAACCGGTCAATAGTTTTCGACAAAAGCGGCATCCGTTTTCTTATAAACAGGGGTGATGTCAGCTAATTGAAGTTCATTTGGAAATTTATTTGAATCTAAGCAATCATTCAATATCTGAATCAATGGTAAACAAAAAGAGCTGCAGAACCTTTCGTCAGTTTCAGGGGTATATTTCTATCTATGCTGTAGATTTTACTTCATTTAGATTATTTACTTCCTTACACATCTCATCGTGAATGGGAGGCTGAAAAGAAAATTATACAAAATTATTGTCGTTGGTGAACATGTATTGTGTAATTCTTGGGATGCTAAGATGCATCTTGTACACCTTGATTGCTCTCAAAGTCAAATCATCAATTCCACTAATAGGTTTAGGTGGAAATTGCTTTTGTGACACCTATTTTCTAACCTTGATTTTCGACAGCGCGCTTTCCGAAGAGTTTTAGTGAAAATGAGAGCATGATTTCTATGAATAACTTTTTGTTTTAAAGGAGCATGAATTTCTAATGCTTTACTACAGGCTTTTTAAAAATTTACGTAAGTGAGAGGCTGTAGAGACGCAATTCGTTCCTGTACATCAATCTTAAAACTGTTTAAATTGAGTTTCCTATGGTCTCTGTGAAACACAATTTTGGGAGGAGCTTTTTTGTATGTTACCTTGAGAACAGTGATCACAAGTCTATGGCAGTCGGATAAACCAGCTCCTAAAGTTGCTGTTCTCTAAAAACTGGTAGGGGACATTGTTAGAATCAGGTCAATGCACGAAGGATTTGCTTCAGACAAGTAGGCTCTTTGACTAGATTTTCTAGATCATATATATCACGAAATTCGCTCATGCTGTGTTCGCATTCATCAGCATTAAAATCTCGTAACAAAACAAAGTTGTAATAGGTAGTTGCAGACAAATCCAGTACAAGCCCACCCTCTGGAAAGTAAAATGCATGCGATTGAGAGGGCGGGCGATATGTTTGAAATACTACCTATTTTTCACTCCTCAAATTCAATCCCTCGATGCTTTTGGGAAACTTTTGCCTACTCAACATTTTGCTGCGAATGTCTTCTCGCACAAAAGTCCTTATACCTCCACAGAAACTATTTATATCTAGCCGCAAAATTAGTTGATTGGATAGGAGTCATCTACTTTTTTAGATTCGTTCTCTGCTCATCGCTTCACTATCACTCAGTGCTAGGTTTTCCAGTTGCAGACGGTGGTATTCGAACCCTCGACCTTGTGTGACCGCGCTACCACTGAGCCATTCCAGAGCCCTAAAGATTAGGGCAGGTATTGGCAGGTCATTCCTCTGAGTGTAGCTACTCCGTGGTAGCCATGGGTGAATGACGTCCTCGATACTGTATCGTGGCTCCTTTTTCATTCGGTTGAATCGCGGCAATGGTCAACATCGTTAAATTCGGTTGACGAAGTGACTGGTAGGCGCGAAATCCCTGAAGGTAAAGACGAGTAGGGGCTCAGTAAAACCTAGCACTGAGTCATAGTGAAGCGATGAGCAGAGAACGAATCTACAATTCGAGAGGACCTTCACTTCGTCAACCGAATTCAACGATGTGAGTTGGTAGCGTGGTCGCCTTGAGCACATAAAGTCTAGGGTTTGAGTCCCACTGGCTGCTACTGGTAAGCGCGAAATCCCTAAAGGTTGAGACTTACCAACTCTTGTTCAAGATTTTCATGATTCTAACCCACTTTTAGTGCTATATACAAATGACAGGAACGTTTGCCACATGTATCTAGTTGATAAATTAGAGAGACATCCAGAAGTATTTCCCCAACTGGAACAAAAGCTATGTCACACTTGCACTGTCAGCAGTGACACCCCCTCAGCAAAAAGGCAACATCAGTTGACAGGCAAATCTGGTCCGAATTTTTGAAAACTAACTCTTAAATTTACTTGAAAGTTTTGTATCAAGCAGATGGACTAGGAAATGAACAATACATGTTCATATTTATACCAATAGGCATATATAAAAGAAATAGAACAGCTTGATAGGAAATTTAGTTCTTGGGATATCTTGGTTTCAAATATTTTTCTTGCCATCTCTATAGGCAGCAGCCATGAAAACAGCTACTGAAGCAGCAATTTTCAACATCAAAAAGCGGAGAAAGGTTCTTCATAATTTCTGAAGTATATGCCCAAATCCCATCTCCTTATCAGGGCACATGCAGAGCAGTAAACAAATAAAAGCAGGAATGAACATACGAGAAAGCCTTGTTCAGCTAAGAAGCACAGATTTTTTTCCTGGATGACCTCCCTCTGTATTCAGAAGGACACAACACTTTATTCTCAAGACTATTGGGAAAACTGGGCGATGATGTGGTGCTCCATGCAAATAGCATGCTCTAAGAATCAGTGAATGACAACTTACATATCCTCCCGCTATGCTATCTACTGCATATTAGCGAGATAAATTTGCCAGATACTGTGTCTCCTGTGATATTATCAACAATTTGTTCTATAGAATTCCGCTAATCCTCTGGCGAGGATGTGTCATTGAATATACTTGGTGTTACCTACCATAATTAATTTTGAACTCTGCTTAATACGTCTACATTTGCTTGTAGCTTCATTGAGCGTTGGTAAAGATGAAAAGGGTGTCTTGAATCTCAGAGAGTTATACGAACTGGGAAGCACTGTATTTGAGATTCCTAACAAACAGTTCCTAAAGGATAACCGCTGGATCAGTGCGTCATCTACTGAAGATGTTTTCTACGTCAGATAACTTCATCTTTACTTACCTTCTGAAAGCGGTACTTATCGAGTTGAACTTGTTCTGGTCCCATGTCGGTGGTACGTTCTTGTTGACTTCAAGTCTTGAAGGATTTCCACACGTTTAACCTTATCTGATGCAAGCGGTGTGGGCTTGAAACTCCTGCCAGATATTGTAGAAAAATTTTTTTTGCAAAATACGCTTTGTTATACTGCTATAGAATTTATCTCTACGTATTCTGATTAAATGTGACATGTTTTGGGTCAAGCAGTCACGTGATTTTTCAACGCGTAAATTACAATGTAATATGCAATACAAAGTCTATAAAAAAGACATCAGCAAAATCGCCTCAACTTTTAGGTTTTTAAGGGACAAAATGTGACTTGCCAAGTCGTCAAAACAGGGGCTATTTTACACATATCAGCATGTGGCGACATAGCTCGAGAAAGCTGTGACGATAACCAACTGTAGTTGCATTTTCTAAGTCTTTAAAGGCCAAGGGAACTACTTGCAGTGTTTTCAGCATACGTCAAATTAGGTTACGTTGTAAGGTACGTTTATGGTACGTCACGCATAGTAACAGTAGTAAGACTGATAAGAATAAATTCCAATCAATGCCTTCCATTTGTGAAAGTTGAGATTATAAGAGGACAATGTTTTAAATAATCTGAATATTATGAAGACTCCATTTTTTTCTGTTGGCATATCATTTGCTTTCTTCAACAGGAATAAATATATTTCAGCCTGGAGGAACGCAGTACATTGTTCAGCATTCTGTTCAGCTTGCAACAAAATATGAAACTGAATCGCATTACTGTACGAGTGAAATAGAATCACCATATAAAACACCAAGCTGTCCTCCCCGGCAAGCACTTTGTCTACAAAATTCTGGAGACTTAACTCACGAGGAGTTCTTACCTACAGTTTATGGAAAGTGGGTGGTGAAGCTAGCTAACATCAACACAGAGGGTCTTAAAAAGCTTAAGATTCTTAGTGTTGTGGGAAAGATCTATTTGCAAGTGTCATTAGATCTGTGTTCGAGTCAAAGCAAGAAAAGTAACGTCTTCTCGGATGTTTCACAAATTAAAGCAAATGACGCATTATTTGATGCTTCCCGACGTACATCAAGTGACTTCCTCTTCGATATTTCTCAAAATCAAATCAACAAACGTTCATCAGGTGTCTGTTGTGGAGATGTGGGAAAATTCTTTTCGATCAAGAGTCGTCAGTGTGAGTCCTGTCCAGAATTATCCAGACCGGATGTCAATTCATACTATTGTGAGGAAGGGGAAGTTGGAAAAGTTCAACCTCAAACTAAACTACCCACAGGTGGAAGTGGTTCTACAAAGTTAGCGAAAAGTTACTTTTGTCCGCTCAACCTCAAACAAAACTACCCACAGGTGGAAGTGGTTCTACAAAGTTAGCGAAAAGTTACTTTTGTCCGCTCTGGAAAGGCATGATGACAGCTTCTGTGAATTGGCTCTCATCTTCGAATGCGTTGAAGAGTAAATTCGCCCAGTTTGTTGGAGAACACTGCTCGTAAGCTTGCTGTATGATGGTCAACTTACCTCAGTTTATGTTTTTCCCCACTTCTACTCCACTAATGTTACCGGTGTTGTTACAAAACTGTAGCAAAAAGGAGCAAAAATCAAGATTTTTGACAAATTTGCCATCAGTGGCCTTCCAGAATAAGCCCATATCTCTGGATCAACTGGGTTGTAACCTTGAGATTTGGCCTGGGAGTCTCTAATATAATTTTAATAAAGATCTAATGTGGCAGCTTTTCTGCGTTTTCTATGCCAAAGAGGGTTAAAAGATGAAGGCTATGCTTGCCTGTCTGTGTGACACTTCTCCTAGGCAGTATTCTTGATCAAACATAAAAGCAAGCGTGACACTGGTCCTAGGCAGTATTCTTGATCAATCATAGAAGCAAATTTCAAGCAGATCTTGTTTTAAGATACAGAACTTTCAAATCGATTGTTTTGTGCTCTCAAGAAAATTAAACTTGCAGTCATGTCATCTTTATTCGGCCATTACAGGATACACAACATACTCTAGGACATCGCATTTTCGACAATAGGAACTGACGGAAATATTCGCCCTTTTCCAACCGATAAAATATTATTGAGAACCCAACAGTGAAATTCACAGTGAGCTGTTTGATTATTGCTGCAAGAGACAGGCTAATCTTTGTTTGCACAGATTGTTTTTCAGGTACTTGTTCCATGACACTTGATCCTTTGTTTAGGAAAAGGCAAAAGAGAAATTACTTCATGATCTTAGTCATAGTCTTTAAAGGGTAAGGTATGCCTTGGGTCTTGCAACACGCTGCTTTGTATTATGGTGGCCAGGGTGGGTCACAAATTATTGATGCAAAAACCTTATTGCAGCAAAGTTTCCTACTTAGCCAGCTCACAGCCTGTGCTCGAAGCAAGTCTGCTTACTTGGCGCGAATTTCCGTTTTTCAAATTAACAAACTTTGCAAATTATTTGCAGTTTTCGTCAGGTGTTCTTATTGCAACCTCACGATTAACATCAATTCGTATTGAACTATTGCGTAAATTCACGCATGATAGATTCGTTGAAGTCACTGGTGGCGTTAAAGTGCTCATTATGGCATCATTACCAGACGCAGAAATGCTGTGAAAGGTAACAGAGCAAGCAAGCAAGTGCAGCGCAGTGCGTTTGGTGTGGTACAGGCTATTTCCTACCGTGTATGTACGAAAGCAAAGCTCATGGAAGCTTGGCTCAGAAAAATTTAACGTTCTTGGATTGAAGTAAAAGGGATTGGGAGATGAAAATGCATCATACACCCTTTTTCTGGACGTTTACCTGATACCATCCTAAAACAGGTTCATCATTGTATTCCTATGAAATAAGGTATGTGTGACCGTTCCTATGAAATAAGGTATGTGTGACTTTTCCGTAGTCGATACTTGTTTAATGTAAGTTGGAGACCAGATGGAATCATAAACAAGGAAGAGAAATGGAAGCAAATTAGTAAAGAAACATATAGTTCAACACGCGGAGTGGCTAAACTAGTTATGCTTGAGTGTTTTATGTTTTTCTAATTATTTTAAAATCTCCTTTTGTAACTTTTTTGCAATTTAGACGTAAACTTGACAGCTGCTGTATTTATCATACAGAACTCTTGCGTGTTGTGAGGTATTATTTGTAGAATGTCGTAGACTGTGTTTCACAAATCTCGGATATATGCTTTGTGTCGGTAGTAGCTGTGGTAGATTTTTTGCACATTATATTGCTATGATTCATACCTGGAATTTGGCGAGCTTGATATTTTTTAAGCCTGCAAGAAAGTGATGACGCGAATCCTAATCACAATTTTGGCCATCTTTACCTTTCACAGGTGAGACAGACATCATGAGTGGTTGACCAGTATTTAGACGTAGGTGATAGACCTTAATTTTGTTTCAGGAATAAAAGTATTCGGATTCCGAGATTTACCAAACTTTTACCAACACCAATCAAATTGCGTAAAATGAGTTTC